>PVJX010009050.1:0-62777 GCA_004027295.1 Dolichotis patagonum | reverse complement strand
CATTTCTTTTTTCTATGCTTGGGAAATTTTCCTTAATAATTTCTGTGAATAGCCTTTGTAATTCCTCTGATTTGATTCCTGCTTCTTCATTCACATACTTTATTCTTAAGTTATAGATCCTCTTGTCATCTTCCAGTCTTTGTATCTTTACTGCCTGCTCCCTTGTTATTTTTAAGAGATCTTCCCTTTCATGTCCCCACATTGCAAGCCTTCAATGTTCAATTTTTGATAGTCTATCTTTGGTTTCTTTTAAGCAGTTTTGCCAGCTTTCTATGGAGTCTTTAGTTTCCTGATAATCTCTTTGAATCTGCTTCATGAATTCTAGGGTTTTTTTCTGAATTCTTCATTAAATTTTTCTCTCCATTTGTGTTCCTCCATTCTTCTGTCTGTGTCTTCTTGAGAGGTGCCCAGCCCTTCTTTTATTAATCTACTTATCTCTTGTTTAATTTTAATTAATAGTTCAGTTTTGATCTCACTTACGAGGTCCTGAAGATACGCTGTGTTTTATGTTGCATTTTTGCTGCCCTCAGTCTCTTTGTGTTTACCTCTCCTCAATCAATGTTCTCAGGGTTGGGGGCTGGGGGTTTTTCTTATTTTTCCCTTTCGTCATGGTTTTGGTTCCTTCGATACAAGTGTACAGTGTAATTCCCAGCCCCTTTTCTTGTTGGTTAAGGCACCTCTAGAGCATGCAGGCCAGGAGCTTTTGCCCTCTTCAGTTGGCTATCAGAGATTAAAGTTCAAGCATGGGCAGTGTGCGCTGGCTCCTCCCCTCTGGGCCAGTCAACCTCCAGGCCAGTCAACCTTTGCAGGCCTTCTCTGTGTCAGTGTACGCCGAGCTCAGGGAATTAATTTGTAGTGACTCACTGGGTCCTGGCCAGGGGCATGGACCAGTCCAAGTAGATTCCACCAATCCGCTCGGTGAGGGGAGTAACCAACTGAAGCTACTTACTTATGGAGTTAGGGCTCTCCTGCCCAAATCCAACATGTCATCCAGTCAGTTGCCCCTTTCCCATGGGAGGGTCTTATTCCCATCACTCACTGTGTGTTGATGCCAGTCCCCGAGAACTGCTAGGCTCCCTGACCTCCGACTTCAGCATGGCTGCGGTGCGAATTCACGGTGCCTCTGGGTGGGTCGCATGCAGGGCCGGGTCTGGGCGAGCCGCACGCAGGGATGTTCAGCTCCATGCTCTGGCCGCTCAAGTTAGTTGCTTCGGTGCAGATCAGTTGGTCAGGTCTCCGGCAGGAATTCAGGCAGCTCGAGGAGGGCTTCATGCTCACTGATCTTAGCTTCTCTAATGGTAGTCCCAGGATCTCATATTTGAGCCATTTTTTGCACTTTAGTTTCTTCCTGGGTTGTGATAGTCCATCTCTCTCTGTTTGGGTCTCTCCAGGGTGTTCTATTCTGGCATTTGAGCTGTCTCTCTCAGAGAGGGTCCCTCTCCTGCTACCTACTGGTCTGCCATCTTTGGACTTCCAATCAGAACTAGTCAACTTTTCACATTGTGATAAAATAACTGAGAGGAATTTAAAGAGAGGAATGGTTTCTTTTGGCTCATGGTTTCAGAGGTTTTAGTCCATTGTCTCTTGGCTATGTTGCTGTGGGTTGATGGCAACATGATACCTCATGGTTGAAGCAGGTGCCCAAGAAGGCTCCTCATGTCATAGTGGTCAGAAAGTGAAAGAGAAAGGCCAAAATGAAGACCCAACATCCCTTTTAAGAGCATGTCCTCAGTGGGCTAACTTCCTTCCACTAGGCCCCAAATCTCAATAGCACACAGGCTGGGGACCAAGCCTTTTGTGTATGGACTTTTAGGGAGATGTTTAAGATCGAAAGCATGGTGTGCTGTTCCTTAAAATAAGAATCCCACACTTATTTATGAGGCTGACTTTATGTTCACTAAAATAATGGGTGGAAAATGTGAGTTGCCTTTTTGCTCTATACGATGTGATGATATAAATATCTACTGCATAACATTATTATTCTACCTTTGTTTTACTTTGTTTTTTAAGCCTGGAGCTCCTTAATCCCTAGGTTGGCCTTAATTAATTTCAGGTATATGATTAACATGCTAATGATGCTCTTATTCAGCCTTGGGCATTTAATTGTCCTACAGTGTCTCAACCACCAGTTGTGCTCTGCACTCTCAAGCCCAGCAGGGTCTTTGTGGAGATGGTCCCGTTTTATCACATTTCAAAAGTACCCACTGCAAAAAAAGATAAACTAAAAGACTGATTATTACTGTTGGAGATTGATTCCAGAGAATCTTTAAAGGGAAGCTCTGCTAGTACATAGAGAATGGTTCAGATTATAGAAATCCAGTGAACGTGTGACTTCCCAGGAACTCAAGTATTGCTCAAAATTAAGAGAAACATAGTTTTAGCCTAAGATCATGGGAAATCTTAGGAATGGAGAAGTGTAAACAGGTGATCTTTGCACGGGAAGGGAAACGGTGACAAGGACAAGTGTAGTTTTTGATAAACAGACAAATTTTAAATCAATTCTTGTAACTGGGTTTATGTGGCCAAGGTCCACCCTTTTTCTTTTCTTTGAATCTCTTCTTCTGTCCACAGGTGAGTGAAGAGGCCAGTTGTCTCTGTAGCTATTTGCTGCATCTACTGGCCAAAGCCCAATAAGGAAATATATAAAAATTGTTGTTTCAACATATTCTCTCAAAATGCGTCTCCAAATGGCTGCTGTCTTCTTTGTTATTTTACTCTGTAAGGATTTTTTCAGTCTCTATGTGTCTGGCTTGATGGATAACCTTTCCAATGTGGAGGAATACTTTAGACTGGAAAGAACAGTATCTTAGGCATTAAAGAAGCTTGAAGAATTCATTTTTCATACCTGCTGCAATGTGTTAATGACCAAAGGTTACACAAAATATGAAGTATTTGGATCTCTTGATATGGAAGTTAGCAAAAATGTTTCATGCCATTTTCCATAGCTGTTCCAAGATCACATCTGTTTGGAACTGAACCATAGCATGTGTGCTGGGGAACCTGTATGAAATTAACTTTTATAGCTGACTTTACAAGCAGGATCTTTTATTGTCTACAACTTGGCTGGGATTCAGGAAGTTCCCAAAATGATTTATTGTCATATGTGCCTATTCTGTGGCGGCTGATGAAACTGATATATTATTGAACATATGCAGTCATTCTGGCTAGAGAAAACAGATCATCTAAGCCTTTTATTCAAAAAGAGTGAAGAATCCATGTTGTGGAATGGAAAAAAAAGTTGAATATTTCAAGTGAAATAATTACTTGCAGGAACAAAACATTTGTTACCAATCCTCTAATTCTTTTCTGTTTTCTAATATAATAAAAACTTATTAGACTAGAGAATGTATTGTTTAAATAAATATTTAAGGTAATATTTCCCCAATAAATACTTGATTATATTCTTACAATATCTGAGATGGTTAGTTCATTTATTTCATTATGATAATCAGAACAAAGATCATGAACTTAAATTCTTTCATATTACTTAATGCAACTCTCTCCCTCTAAACTTCCAATTTGAGAGAGGGACCCCCTTAACCCAGTCTTCCATAAGAGTTCCAAGAGGAATGTAGCGAAATGATGGGTAATACAATGGAGCCTTTCTTTGGTAGGAGAAAACCTCAACAGCTTGTTTGTCTATTGACAAATCAGGAGAATTTCCATACCTAGAAGATAACATGTTCAGTAAAAATAACATAGCAATGGAGTTTCTCTCTAGTAGGAGAAAAAACTCAAAAACTCATTCTTCTATTGACAAATTAGGAGAATTTCTGTACAATAGAGGACAAATTAGGAGAATTTCTGAAACAATAACTTAGCATTTGATTGAATTCAAATACGAAAAATAAATTATTAAATATAATTCTAGACTTTGTACTTATAGCATATAAAATATTTAACCTTCTGGCACTATCTGGAACTTTGGGATTCAATGTGTTCCTGTCTTTTAGGCAGCTAATTGACATGCCCACATCTCAGTTGGAAAAGGGTAGTCAAAAGTCTAGTTGTTTCAAATAGATTTGGACATGAAGCCACGAGACTTTAGTGCAGGAAACGAGTCATAAGAATTGAGGCCCAGCTGACCTTCCCTGAGGACATGAATTGGCAATGTGCCGGCTTGCTGGCACGTTGCAAGTTCCAGGGAAGAAGTCAACAACAGCTGAGATCTCATTTATAGAAATACTTACCTGGGTATACTTTGCAAATAATGAGAAACAGATGAATTTTCCATTAACCTAATTGCTTGCTCCCTTGCCTAAGTTAAATAAAAGTGAGCTGAGCCAGATGCTCAGGGCTCTTTGTCCACTAGAGGTAAGAGCCCTCTTTCCTCTTTCAAAATTATCTCTATTTTTTGTTTTTAATCTCCTTTTGCCTCCTCCCGTTAGGCATAGTAGGTTGGTTTCCTGCACTTCAGAACTTGTAAGCCTGGGTTATATAGTGGGAAGACTTACATCTAATTTTCTAGTTATAGCGTCAGTAGAAAACGAGCAGATTTCTAGGTATTGTGTAAACATTGTCTTCTGGGTCATCTGTGAAGCAAAGGCTAGCATAGTTACAGTGCTTCAGATGAAATTCTATCTATCTATTACTCATTTATCTATCTATCCATCTATCTATTCTTCAGCCCATCCATCCATCCATTCATCTGTCCATCCATCTGACTATCTACCTAGTCTTTTTTTTTTTTTTAATGAAGGCATGCACTTTTTTGGAAATAGAATTTGGTTTTGGGATCCTGCCTCATCTACACTAATCCTCTTTATTTCAAAGCACTTTTTCTTTAGAATGGAAGTAGATACCACTTTACTCATTTTCATAAGACATTTAGGTATCGACAGATATCATTAGCATCCTACAAGCAGAAAAATTGAAGCTTAATGGATTTAGCATGAAACTATTTAATTTGTCCCTCGAATTCTGGCAGTATGTTTCTGTGGTCTGGTCGAACACAGGAAAATACTGAGTCCTAGTTGTGCAGATACCTCAGTTATATTCAGAAACTTGTCTTCTTTCACTTTAATCTGTTTGGCTGATGATTTGAAGTAGTTGTGTGTTAATATTCACCTGTCTGTTTCCCAGACAGGTGAATTAGCTTCAAAGGGTAAAATAATCTTTCATAATGGTAGACTCTCTCTTTAACTCCAGGTAATCATGTCAGAACAGTTTGATTCTGTTCCACGGAGGGCCAGGTGAAAATGGATGACTATGCATTCTGAACTTGAGGCTGGAAGCAAGCAGTTCAAATGCACGTACATGGTATAGACAGATACATCGCCTTTTTGTATGAAGAAGGACAGCACATTTTCAAGAGGCTTTGAAACAGTTGAATGTGAATAATGTTAATTTGGTGTAAAATTTCAAGTGGCATATTACACCAAAGAACAAAGCAGTTGAGGATCTGGTAACTAATTATTAACAGCACTGTCATGATTTTATGTAAGTGTGAACAAGATTCATATGTTTCTTATAGTTTGTTGTTGTTGATGTGCTTAGTCTTGGTGGTGAAAGTGTGATAATGAGCAGCTAGTTGGTTCCTGAGTGGCTGTGGTCCCCCTCTTACAAGCAGTATTTTGTATTTATGCCCAAATTCCCTAGGGGAAGTGGACAGTCTTTAAATAAATGAGACAGTTTAGTAGTTGTTATGATTTAAAAGCGGTAGTACAGACTTGAGTTAGGTGACCCTGTCTAACAATCTGAAGTTAATGACACTGTGACTTGATATTGCAGAAAGTGGCTGAGACTACCAACTGGAAATGTCTAGATTTTACATACAGCGTGGCTCTGCCTTTCCTGAGGGCTCCATCTAGGGTCGGGGTCTTGCTGTGGAAATCAAAGAATAGATGTTGTTGAGTATGGGGAATTCCCATTTTTCAGGGATTTCAGGAAGAGATGGGAACTTTGATATTATGTTTGTTCAAGACTAAATCAACAGCTATGGGTAATTGGCTTGTCTTATAATTTTTTATAAAGAAGCTTTATTCAAGAATCTTGAGAAGATTTATCTAAAGTTCATGATAGGACAAAAAATATTTCACTCTAAAAACTGGATGGTTATGGAATTAAGCACATTCCAGATCAAGGGTCAGTAGCCTGTGTGTTAAAATATAAAAGGAGATACTGTAGATAAAGGAAGAACAATTTAGAGGAAAAAATTTAGAGTTATAGAATCCTAAAATGTGGGTGAGAATGGAGCTAAAGGCAACTCTTCCATCTGTTAGCAGATGAGGCCCAAAGACATTGAGATCTTGTGGCCGGTTAGTGGGACAATTAGAATTAAAATTAGAATTAGGCTCTACCTCCCAGTCTAGTGCCCTCTCCAGGATGTAAATTCCTTAAGAAAATCTAACTTAATTGCTAAACAAGCCATACCAAAGAAGCATCTGACTGTAAATTGATCTTTGAGTAGATCACTGTGTAGATAATTGATCCTGTGTCACAGACATCTCACTCTTCCCTGCAAATTGGTAAATTTATTATCTGGGATAAATCAACTTCATGTGCCTCCTGGAAGGTTCAGTCATTTCCTAGAGCCTTTGAACTGGGAATCTAAAAATCTGGGCTCTGACCTTATTTCTTTCAAGTCACTTAATCACTAAGGTCTGTTCTTTTATTAATAAAGTTAGAAGAGTGATCGAGTGATCGCTTAGGGCTCTTCAGTTCCAGACGGCTAAGATTCGGTTGAAACACATTTGAAGAGGAGATATGGAAGCTATTTCTTAGGCAGGATAGTGACTGTCTTTTTCATATGCAAATGTGCATTGTGAATTCCCAAAGGGCTGGTGAGTATGAAGAGTTAGCGGAGGAGTATGGATCCAGGTGTCTTGACAACACCAGTGAACAAAGTCAGGAAAGACCTAAGAGATGAATAGAATGATATTCAGATAAAGGGATAAGAAATGAATCCAGTGAACACAGGACACAGATCTCATTGAGAGTCCACTGGCTGAGAACATGGTAGAATCCAGATCTTTGAGTATCTTCAGTCCACTCCAGTAATAGGAAAAAGAAATGTTCTGTGATCACACACATTTTTATAATATCAGGTAAAATAAAGTTCAACAGATGTCTTTAGGAGGAATTTCTTGAGCCTTTAACATGATCAAATGGTTTGAGAAGTTCCCAGGTGCAGAATTTCACAGATAAATCTGGCCATAAAATGCATTATTTTCTGATACATTCCATGAGAAATGTTGTGCAAGAAACAGATATGTAGAGAATAGGGAGGAAAGTTCAGGGTGATTCTTTAAAACTGCTGAGGATGTGGACCAAAAACTAGAAGGTAAGAACTGAGCACCCACACAGGAGTCCTTCTGTAGACACCAGAGCAGATCAAGAGATGACGAGAGCCTGAGACATAGGGAAGACTTGAAGTGAAGGTCACACCTGCTTTTGCAGTGGGTAAATAACAACTTGTAGACTGTCTTATGCTTTCAGTGATGCCAAACTATGTTACTTAAATGACTTCCAGTTATCTCTTGGGCTGTAAATAGTATATATAACAGACTATCCTCCTGTTGAAGGAAAAGTTTTTATATGATTGTTTGGGGCAAAGATTATTTTTTCCATATGCATTCTGAATGAAGGGGCAGGTTAGAGCTCAGAATAAAGTCATGGAGGAAGATATATGGCATGCCCATGCTGGTAGGGATCTGGAGTTCTTACTTTAAGCTCCATCAGTCTTCCTTAGGATCTGTGGATTCATGTGCATGATTTTGTGGATGCACTCATCTGTTTCTCTGAAGAATGACTTTTATTGAGTTCTCAAATGGGTCTGTAATCTCCTAAGTTGTCAATAGTACCTTACTATGACTCGTGGTAGAAGGTAAGAGACTAAGGTTCAGAGTGATGAAGTGTTTTTCTAGATGTCCACCTAATTGTTTTAGCCTTGGGTTGGGAGCAGTGAAGATCATCTGAGAGCTGGGAGGTAGCAGGGCTGATGGCGAATCCACTTGGTGATCCTTGACCATCAATCTTAAGAGTCGTCCTTGCCAATGCACTGAAGTAGGCTTTGCCACATGCATTGTACTTCCAGTTTTGCAGGTAGAACACAGCAGGACAAATCATTCAGTGACCTGAAACTTGAACATTTGCATTAGAAACACTGAGGCTTGACTCTCACAAGAAACCAATCATAATTAATGTGTTATACATTCCATGCATAACAGCCAAACCTAGAAATGAAGTTTGGTTTTAAACTATGATAATCAGGAAAGGTTTCTGCTGTGCTTAGCATCACACTGTGATTTTGTCTTGGATATCTCAAAGATTTTGAAATCAGAAAGGTTTTTATTTTACCTTTTCTGGAACATAATATAATTTATCTGCTTGATTGCATTTTAATTAGCATTCCCATTGCCTATTTAAATATGCAAGGATATAAAACAAGCCAACCAAATAGGAAGACATATAGCCAAGGTACTTGCTACTGGAATGTTGTTGAACACTGCCTTGGGATAAAGCTTGCACCAGACTCAAGTTTAACAGTGTGAACTGGTTCAAAATAAACCAATTTGTATGCATAATATTCTACATAAGGGTTAAGACTGCCTTAGTAATTGTTGATAATTGTGGATATTTGCACAGCTCTGAGGAGTTTTGAATATTCTTTTGGAGTAAATCAGCCATTTCCACAATTAAAAATTAAAAATAGAAGAGTTTTGTAGGGGGCATTTTTACAGATGTCTTGGGTGTTTAGGTGATGATCCTGGGAACCCTAAAACCACAGCAGAGCATTGCCATGTGCATGGTATTGGAGGCAGGGAAGAAAGGGGAAGGATATAAACCATGAGAACAGACTTAATTTTGGAGGGTGATTTTGACTCTCTATGGTACAGTATGAGGTGATAACTCAGTGTAGTGTGTATGGCTCTTCTGGGAGCCTGCACTTCTCAAAGTCTTATACTAGACTGTTAAGTTAAAAAATAAAGGCAAGGTAAAGAGAATTTACCTTTCTAGACTCAACCTTGAAAGCTCTAATTTCATTTACTTATTTATTTTAAAGAGAATAAAACAAAACAGAACAAAGCAGACTAGAGCAAAACAATGCAAGTAACACAGGATTTCAAAACAAGACAACAGGAAATCAACGGTGGCTACCATAGTGTCTCTTGTTTTCTTTAAAATAGTTCATACTTTCACACATAATAAATTAATACAAAATAAAATACTATAAAACCAATCAAAACAAAAGAATGAGAGCCTTATGGGTTCTCATTCAATAGGAAATCAATAATGGCTACCATAATGTCTCTTGTTCTCTTCAAAATAACTGTCCATATTTTCATACATATTGAAATCAAATAATAGAAAACAGACTAAAACCAATCAAAACAAAGAATAAAATCATTGTTGGACTTCAAAACAAGATGATAGGAAGTCAGCGATGGATATTATGATGTCTTGTTTTCTTCAATGTAGTTCATACCATCACACATAATAAAATCAATTCTTGTAAACTCTTTAGGAGAAGTTCTAGGTATATATAAACCTATACAGGTACATCTATCCTTTTTGTATTAGAGGGAAAAGCAAAAAAAAAAAAAGTATAAGAAAAACAAGAAACAAAAGAGACAAATAAATAACAATAACAAAGAGCCTCAAACAATAACAATGTAGGCTTTCAAAACAAGGTGGTAGGAGCATAACAAATTTTGTTGTTTTGCATAGTTATCTTCAAAAGTGTTACTCAAATTACCAGATATAGACGTGCAAAATTGATCTAATGAAAGCTCTAATGTCTAAAACTTTTTGAGGAAGTTGGGTTTACCAGATGGGCTCTTGGATAATTCTTTTTATGTTGTTGAAGGAATCTTTTTTTTAGTGACTATAGGGAGTCATATGAGTTGTGTGTAGTTGGGCTGGTGGTCAGATTGTGTGATTACCCATCACTGATCAGCTCAGAGTTAAGTTGATAACTGATTTATATAATAATCTATACATTTTAAAATAAAATATAATCATGCACTGCATAATGATATTTCAGTAGACTACAGAGCACACATGACAAAGATCTAATTAGATTATGATGGAACTGAAAAATTCCTATCAGTGATGTCATAGCCTTTGTGACACCATAGCAAAACCTATTACCAAATCTTTGTAATGATGCTGCTGTCAATAAACTTATTGCACTGCCAGTCACATAAACATGTAGCACTCAGTACAGTACCTAATACTTGATAATGATAAGTAAATGACTGTTTCTGGTTTGTGTTATTTTAGTACATAATCTTTTATAAAGTGAGGCAACTGTCAAGCAGTATACTGTGTTATATTGACAGCAGCCTCATATACCTTGTGTACAGCATCACTTGATTGCATCAAGAGATCACGTGAAGTGATTGACCTAGACCATCTACATTTGTGTAAGTACACTCCAAGATGATTACACAACCATGAAATCACATAATGATATCTTTTCAGAATGTATCCTGTCAATATGTGACTCATGACCTTATTTACTATAAGAAGAAATGAAATAACTATTACATGGATTGCTCCACCAGTAACTGGTCCACTTAATATTCACTGCAATGAAATATATAAACCTTTCCCTTAAGTCACGTTATGACCAAAAATCTCTAAAGATTAAAAAGAAATCACATACCTGTGTAGCTCTGAAAGAGAAACGGCAGCAAATTGAGAGCTAGTGATGCAAATTGTTTAGTAGTCCTATAATTATGACATCTCATTGAACAGAACAATTCAATGGACAGAATTACCATTTTGGGGTGCATTCAGAATCGTGAATTTTGCAAAGGAGGGCATTTCCATCTTTGTAATCAATAACACATCACAATATAGCCCATTCAGAAATAATCTGGTAACAATTTAATTGCTCTAAACAAGAACTATCAGTCCTTCTGTGGGATGTCCATTGTATTCTGGGGCCTAGATATGATAAACAATCAGAGAGACTTGACCTCTGAACTCTTAATGCCTAAACAATGCACCATCAACTCAATAACTGACATTGCTAATGGCAAGGGTCCCATGATGACTTACTTGTCTTTCCCGCATCGAATTCCTTATGAAAAAAAGAGGGAAGGGAGACAACAAAAGAGAGGCGAGCCAGAATCTTTGTCCATTCTGGGCTCTTTGCATTGGAGCTGACACATGAGAGAGAAAGTGCACACTTCCTGCCCTTTCTCTGGGAGCCCATTAAGCCTCCTCTCTGGTAAACAGGCCTGCTGTTGCTTTTGTTGCGTTCCCTTCCATCCCCCCATTTGTTTAACGCATTGAAAGTCCTACAACTGCTGTGGCCATCATTCTCCCAGAACACAACATGCACAATGGCAGGGTGACAATGGGAGAGGAGGCTGGCTGTGGTCCCTTTGTGTCTCATGGTTTCCGGGAATTTGTCAGGTCAACACAGCTGCTATCCTCGTGTAGATCCTGGGGCTGACAGGTGGAACAGGTCCTTTCAGGTTGATCTGCAGTAACATGCTTTTGCCTTTCAGAGAGTCATGGGACATGAAAAAGGATATTCTCCTCATTTTCACTAGTTCCTAGATTTCTGACTAGTTTGTAGATTTCTGACTAGATTTCTGTGTAGTGTGCTTGGAGGTACAGTCTAAGTATCACCTGCATCTCACTGGCAATGACATGTAGGGCTTTGTTGATGCTCAGAGCCTGCCTCTACCACCTTTGCAACGCTACCCAATACTTGGTGGTCTGTCTCAGGCTGTCAAAGAAGGAAAATTATTGCAAGAAGCAAGACTGTGTCACTTTTGCTGCTGTGAGCCATTGATAACTTGTACCTTGGTCCAAAAATCTTCATAGCTTTTTATTTCCCATACATTATATTCTCTCATGAGAATATTCTTGGTTGGATCACTGAAAACTTGGGAGACCTTACAAAGGTCACTTATGTTCTCTGGGTTTGAGTATCGTTGTTAGTAAGTTAGAGCAGTTTGTGGTTCTTCTCTAAGCATAATTCCTGGCCCAGGAACATGAGCAGGGTCAGGAGATTTTTAGAAATGCCAGTTCTTAAATCCTGGTAGGACCTACTGGATCAGACATGCTGAGTAGGGCCCAACTCCCAGGTCTCAAGTCCTCCAAGGGATGCTGCTACAGATTGAAATTGGAGACCCCTGAAAAAGACGATCTGGTATATCTGTCTAGCATTGGCCTTTCTAATAATACTTCTTTCAGCTCATCAAGCTGGTGAAGACCCAAATCCGCCTTACACACACACACACACACACACACACACACACACACACACAGTAACATTTTCCAGAGTGAGGAAATGTGTTCCAGGGTGGATCAGCTGTGAGTATATGTGCTCACATCCAGATGAAGAATTAGGGTCACATGATGAGGGGAAACCAGCGATCCGTGACTTAGCATGGCTAAACGCCTCTCTCTTCAAACTTCTGTACTGCTCCGAAGCCCTTTAGAAATGAGTTCACAGGACGATGACATGTACCTGACGCCTGTTGGATGGCTCTGGCAGTGCTTACTTGGGTTTGTACACTTGCTTGTTCTGAAAAGAGAAAAGGTATTTCTTTTTTTCCTTTTCTTTTTGGTCAGGGATCAATTCTTCATTTGCTATAGATGGTTTGAGAACATAAATAATGCTGTGTGACTTTACCTGTTAAAGTAACTGCTCTTTGTTTCTTAAAGCTAGAAAGTCAGGCTGTCCTGAAGTAGGTAGCCAAGTTATTATAAGGTCTGATGAGAAAAAATATGTGAATGTTTAAATTTTAAAAATTATTACAATAAAAGACACATTGCTGCTAGCCCCCTTAATATGTTCCCCCTTGCTTTGAATACACTTATCTCCTTGTTCTTGGCACTTTCTGGGCTTTTTCATTTTGGGGTTTTTTTTTTTGGTACTGGGATCAAACTCACGACCTTGTGCTTATAGGTGCTTGTGCTGCTGAGCTAAATCCCCAGCGCTTTTGCCATTTTCTGAAGCAGTTCCGGAAGTCTTTCATGTTTTTAGTTGCACTGTCATGGCTGCCTTGATGTCCTGAATTGATTCAAAATGTTTACCTTTCACGATCATTTTGACTTTGGGGAAGGGTGAGGAGTTGTGTGGGACCAGCTCTGATGAATAAGGTGGATGAGTACTCACCACCATGTTTCTGTCAGCCTGCCTTTTCCACTGAAGGGCACTCATTAGGAGCATTCACCAAATTTTGATCACACCTTGTAAAGATTCTTCAGAAAGAAAATTTTCAGAATTGTTCCTGAAAGTGGCAAAATGATGAAATAGGTGTGTTTGAAGAGAAGGGAGACCATTTTGAGGGGATTATTAGCAACGAATCATTTATTATGATACGCATTTTAAATTTAAACATCCACTGTGTATTTTGATCACACTTCATATGGTAAACTTCTGACCCAAGGTTCATTGCATATGTGATTTATCCTGCTTTTTATGCACCACCTGCCTCCATGGTTTTATGATTTCTGCTTATCTTTTGGGACTTAGTACAGGCATCAGGCTCTTGGGATGCTCTCTGTCCTTATCTGTAACACAGCTGTCACCACAGTGTATCCTGATGGCTCCTAGACTTGCCCATTCCCTGACCCAGCATAGCTCTGTGAGGACACAGACTGCTCCTCCTGGCTTGTCTCATGTTCAGGATCTTCCTCAGTGCCAAGCATGTAAGAAGATATCAGTAATTACTTATTTATGGAGAATAGCTTCATGTCCTGGTCACCTTCTAAAATAGGTTAACTATTCATTTTTCTTCATTTGTTTATATATTGACCAATCGAATATCCCTGATGGGTAATGTAAACATTGCCCAAAGATGGTTCCCAGCACCAGGTACTGTTAAGGGCTTGGGAAAGAGCCCATTATACTCTCTCTGCGAGGGCCTTATGGCCCATAAGCTTTCTTGGCTTCTGCTTAGTTTTTTTTTTTTTATATCGGTACCAGGGATCGAACTCACAACTGCCTGCTTGCAAGGCAGGCTCTTATGCCACTGAGCTAAATCCCCAGCCCCTCTGCTTAGTTTTTGCATCTCAGATGCAAGCTAGTTCACAGCACACTGTGATCCTTCATCTTTCTGAGCCCTTCTTTGACTGACTTCATGTTCTACTTTTACTCCTATTTTTGTTCTTTCTATAGGCAATCAGCTTAACATGCCCATGTGTATTCATTTATCTGCCTGTATTCTTATAAAATATGCACTTTTTGGCTTTGTAATCACGTTTTAAATTTACATACATGGGCTATGTAAAATGTCATTTTGCTTCTGTCTCTTTCTGCCCAGTGTGCTATCCAGCCTCTGAGCTGTGTGTACACTGAGTTGATGCCACCTCACTGCTGTCGACTACATATGGGCACCCATGTTTCCTCATCTGTTCCCATGGTAATGAGTGCCGAGGCTGCTCCCTGCTCCCCAAGACCAGCAGTGCTGTGGGGAACATACTCAAGTGTGCTGAGTCCTCTTGGAGATCTGAGAGAGAGCCCCTAAGAATTCGTAGCCTGTGTTATGTGTTTAAAATCTCAGAGGGCAGTGTGGCTGGATCAAAGCACATGATGTCTTCACAGTGGCTGAGCACTGCCAGGCTCTCTCTAAAGGCTGCCCCAATCTTACAGGTTGTCAGGAATTTATATTTATAATGTGAATTCTAGATTATAGTCCTTTGTCTCTTTTGACATCAAAATATATCTTCTTCCAGTAGGTTGTTCAGGGTGTACTTTTCTTAAACAAACAACAAACAAATCCTTGATTTCTTTTTTTTCTCACCTTTTTTTTAATTTCAAATGATCTTTGGTCCTAAATGATCTTTTGATTATGAGCAAAAGTGGGCAGTTTTCCCTCTAACACTAGTTTTTCTTAGGTAGCATCCCCCATATGTGGCCCTTAGCATGTCTAAATGAGTCAATTATTTGAGCCTAAATGCTGAGCAACTCTTCAGTATTAACCCTAAAACTCCCTAAATGTCAGTCTGTTTTGGAAATAAGACTACAATTGTTGTAAGGAAGTGTTACAAGGAAGTCATGCACGTTTGTGATAAACTCCATAAACAATCAAAACAAGAAAGGAGAAAGAAAAATCCATGAGAAAGTATTTATGACCTTGGACCTTAGAGCTCTAGAATTGGAAAGGCTGCAAGACTTAAATTGATTTTCCCTCTGGGAGGCCTCTGCATTCTTCCTCGAGAGAATTCAGAATGAACCCTCTTATGGTTCCTGTTGGTTCTATGTATTTTATCCTGGCCAGCAGGCAGCCTATTAGAGCCAGCAAAACTTCAAGGAGCTGAATTTTTTAAAAACTTCAAATCCCTTGGTATGTGTTAAGGGTCTTTTTGATCCAACTCTAGAAACAATCCTATCTGCTCCTTCTGTGCCCTCCCCTCTTCTGGTTGATGGAAAGTCATATCAAGTTCCATCACATAGGTACCCTTAGCATGTCACTGTGTGTAAAGCTAGTATCACTGCCTAAACTTCACCCATGCCTAAGACCCTGCCCAAGCTACATCCCTTCTGTGAAACTCCGCATCCCCCTCCCACCCCATGAACGGTGGCTGCATCTGCTCCAAACCTCAGTTCATGTGTATGTTGCAGTGTTGTACTGGTTGTGTGTCTACCTGCCCTGATCTCCACTTGATTTTGGGTTTCTTGAGAAAGGAGCAGGTCATGTTTATTATATGTCACCAATAGGCTCTCAGACGTATGGTGAAGACTCATTTTCTCCAATGTGAGAAAAATCTGTTATGTTGCCCACTAAAGATACCAGCAGATAGCCCAGACTCTCAAGTTTTAAAAACAGCAGCTAACTCATCTGATGACTGAATTTGTGCTGTTCTGTTATTGGTTGAATGTATGAAATCTTCCATATGCTATTCATATCTTACAAGGAAATTGCTGGAATCAGAGGATTCATAGTAGTATAGCAGAGGGACTATAGTAATGAAGTTAATAGTGAGTGACTTGGTGGTTAGGAAGGGTGATCATGTTATAGGGACATCAGTCCTTTCAATGCCTTTCAGATAACCTCATCTCTGTAAAATATCAGTTCTTAAGGATGTGTTGGGTATGTTTATGAAGTAACTCCCTCAGAGCTTTACAGTTCTAAGGTCCTTGATAATGTGGGTATGTCAGTATGTAGTTCATAGACTCTGAGTATATATTTTGATATAGGTCAATTTTTTTTGAGACAGGGTCTCACTCTGTAGTTCAAGCTGGATTTGAATTCACTAGGTAGCCTTAGCTGGCTTTAAACTCCTGGCCATCCTACTGCCTCAGCCTCTAGAGAGCTAGAATTATAGCCATGCACCACCACACCCGACTGTTGGGTCAATATCATGACCACAATTCACTGATACTCATCTCCAAATAAGGGGTATTTCATGATTGATTTTATTGCCAGAAGTTCAGAGCTGGACAAGGTAGAAATAATGTAGGAAGCATAAAAATGTTTCTCTTTGAGCTGACGAATCCCATCCTTGGTTCCGGTGAGTTTTATTTTCCCTTTGACTTCTTCCTTGGCCCTGAACAGCAGTGGCTGTTCCCTTACTCCATGGATGCAGCAGTCAGCTGGGCCTGTCAGACCTAGAGACAGATACTCACTTGGTAGGCTATTGGGCACTTGACAGGGGTGTCTCTCCATGTCTCTTTTCTATACTTTTTGTATGCTTGTTTTATTTTCCTTCCCTTGTTTCACACAGTGATTTCATCTTCCTGTTAAGTACATCTAATGAAAAACACCACACTCTAATATCTTCCTTTTAATTCTTACTTCAAAGTATTAGGGTCTGGAATTTGGGATTCTCGCTGGGCAAGGATGGTTTTGGTGCCCAATCTTGTCCCAGTCAATATAGTCTAGGAAATAGGTACATGCTGAATGGTCATGGCTACTGGGAGCTCTGTGGTCACCAAGACAAGTGTGGAGGGCTGGGTCTGCAGTCTAGCTGCCTTCTCCTATCACCACTGTCTTTATGTAAGAAAGGGTGTCCTAGGCACTGGTGTGATCAGTTTTGAGAAATATGCAGTTCTTTTTCATTCCAAAGAAAAGAAGGATAAAAGGAAGGAGGGAGGGAGAAAGGAAGGAGAGAAAAGATAAGAAGGAAGGAAGGAGAGGGAAGGAGGGAAGAGGAGAAGCAAAGGAAGAAAGAATGAGAGAGATACTACTCAGAATGTGTTACAATGAGAGTCTTCTTCTGGTCATAACACATGCATCTCCATATGAGATACACACACCTATGGTGCACATGTACTGAAACGCAGATCACCAGAGACTGTAATACAAATATGTACTCTCCTGGGGAGCCAGCATGGGAACTTTCCAGTGTGCACCCCACACAAAAATCTTTCAAGGAAAGCAAATAATTTGTTTTTAGGAAAGAACAGAGATTTGTTATGATTATAGCATTCAACAAGTGTAACATTCTGGACTCTAAGTAAATGTCTCGTGGGGGGAAAAGTGCTAAAAAGGCTTGATTGGGGTTTTAATGAGAGAGCTCCCCCCTCTACTTCACCCTTCATTTCCCTGGTGTTTTCTCCAGCAGGCTAGTCAAGAGCCCTGTGCTTGGGAGCACTGGGAGAATGTTAACAATTCTACTCTACCAATTAATTGCCAGGAGTTTCTTCATCCTGCTCAGCAGGGTCTTTCTTGCAGGCTGCTGAAAACATAACAATGCATTTCAGCATTGTGACTGCATAATGATATGTTCATCAGGGGGCTGGAAAATCCTTGGGACTACACTATCGGTTCCTTGGGCACAAATTATAAAGGCTATAGTATGTCCTCCATGCCAGTAAAATTTGAAACAGGAATGGTCCCTTCAAAGAGAACAGGCAAAACCCAAGGGACACACAAATATCCATACACATGGACTTAAAACACACATGGAAACACTCCCCCAGCCTCTGCTACCCTGCCATGAATGCAGTGGCTCCCTCAAGAATCCAGATTTGAATTGTAGGTTGGCACCACACCCTGGATTGGCAAAGGAGCTCTAGAAACGGAGTTGGCCAGTTGCTTTGCACAAATATGTATTGAGGGCTGGGAGCATAGCTCAGTGGTAGAACATTTGCCTAGCATGTATCAGGCTGTGGGTTCAATACCCAGCACCAGAAACACAAAAGCAAAACGGAATTTCAATACATATTGAGAGCTACTGAGGCTGTACTTCCGTGCTGGAGAGATGAGGAAGGCCCCACTAGGTATCGATCCTCCATACAGAGTACACAATGCGACAGTAGAAACAAAGTGCAGAGTGAAGAGTAAACAGGTTTAAAGGAAAATACAAGGCCAAGGATAATTAAATACCATCGACAGTATCAGTAGTCTTATGTTTTATATCTTGAGGTCCCCCAAGGACCTCATGAGCTCAGGCAGAGCTTTTGGAACAAAGTTGGACTGTAGAACACTATGGTGGTTTGCTGTTAAGAGGCAGGACCTGGTCAGAAGATGCAGGTGTGAGGGCTGTGACCGGAAAGGGTGGGTCTCTCTGCTTGGCTCCTCCTTTCTTTTTGTTTCCTAGTCACTAGGACATGAGCAGGTTTCCTCTACCCAGGCCCTTCTGTTATCCCCTTTTGTGTTTAAGACTGCCAAACATGGATAAAACTTCTAAAGCATGAGCCAGGATAAACCTTTCTTCCCTTAAGCTGCAGGTGTCAGGTCTTGTATCCCAGCAACCAGAAAGTGACTAAGACTGTGAGTTTCATTAATAGCCAGGGGTGGTAGTGCATACCTAGATTCCCAGCACTCTTCAAGGATGGGCAGGAGGACTACAAGTTTGAGCCTCGCCTGGGCAAATTAGTGACTTAGCAAGAGCTTGTCTTATAATAAAGCTATTTAAAAAAAAAAAAAGGCTGGAGAGGTAGCTCAGTGCAAAGCCCTATGTTCAATCCCTAATACGGAAACAAAACAAAACAAAACAAAAATCCAAACACCTCAACGTGTCACTAATAGCAAGTGTTGTTTTTCACTCCAGTTCAGTATAAGGGAGTAAGGGAGGAAGAAAGAACTGAATTTCCTTGAGATTCCTGTTTTTGCCTAATCCAGCGTGATGAAAGTGTTTGACCCAGAGTGCCACACGGGGACTTAGGAGAGGAAGTGGTAAATTCTATTGTGAAAACAGGGACACATGTAAAGGGCCCCAAAGGAGCTGGCTTTTAAGATCCAACTGCATTTTGCTTGTAAACTTTATGGTTTGGTGTTGTATCTCTAAATTGATGGTTCTCCACCCAGGCATGGTCTATTGGAGGTTGATTGGGCGACAGTGGTGGAGGCAGGGGAAAAGAGGAAGAAAAGGCTGACTGAAGCACAAGAGGATGAAGCAGCTATGAATGAATGGAGATGAGATCTTATGGATGTGAAGCGGTCTTCAGTTTTGAGTGGGCATGACTTACATTAAATGCCTGGGAGTTTGGGTAAAACTGCAAGCAGTGCAATTGTCTTCTAATTGGACCTTGTATTGAAACCTAAAGCCTAGTAGTTTCATCACTGCTATCTTTCAACTTGTAGAACTTTATTTGTATGGCAGGTGGCCTTTTCTAGGTTGGTCTTGGAATGGCAGGGAGAAAGGCAGGGTTGGGTCACATAGTTTTGGTAGGGTTAGGAAGGGGATTCTGGAAGTATAAATTCTCCTTGCACCTACATACCTATCATCCCTATTAGAGGACTTCTGTGCATCTAAATGAAACAAATCAGAAAAACTTAATCAGAGCTAGTGCTGTCCACTGGGGATGGCAGAAAGAGCCATTTTTAGTTACAGTGATGGTGGTTGCAATCTCTATCAGGCCTAAGCAAGAGTAAAAGGTTCAATTACACAAACATGCCAGTGCTCATTATTTTGAAAGGGGGGAAGATCAAAGTTACACAGACTGTAGGGATGTCTTTTCTTCACAGTATATTACATTGTCATATCTCTAAGGAAAATGAATGCTTAACTTGGCAAGATATTCTTTGCAATTACTGAGGGAACCAGTTGGAAAGTAGCCAGAGTGTTCCTTGATGGAGATTAAAATATTAACCAGAGTTAGACATCCAGTTTTGTTTTCTTTCAAAGAACTAGTGCTCAGCTAGGTGTGGTGGTGCATGCCTGATCTAGCACTCAGGAGGCTGAGTCAGGAGGGTCACAGCAAGTTTGAGGCCAACCTGGGCTACAAAGTGAGTTCAAGGCCAGCCTGAACTGCATAGTGAAACCCTGTCTTTAAAAAAAGACAAAAACAAAAAAACCCAAGAACTATTGTTCAGCCTTGTTCTCATACATACCTTGAGGCTCCACTCAGACCAGTTGAAATTGGGACATTTGCAAGAAGCAAGGCAGAATCCAAGGTAGAACCCCATCTCCTCTGGCTAAGAGGGGTAGAGCATGCAAGGGTGAACAGTGAGAGTCTTGTGTTGGGAGACTTGGAAAAGAGAAAACTTTTGGGAAAAAAAGGGAGGATTGAAGAGAGTGAGGACTATGAGAAAAAGAATTTCCCATCTGGACATTATGTTTGGGGAGTCCAACTCAGAAGACCACTTTCCTTTGTTGGCAGAAAGGATTAATTAAGTTACATACAGTGATAATTCGAGTTTCTACTCTGCTATCCTATTTTTCTTTTATTTTGTCTTGAAGTATAATTTTAAACAAAATGTCTTCCAACAGTGACAGTATAACATTTAGGAATTGATTTAATCAAGATTACATCAGATTATGATGGGATAAAGATTTAAACCTCTAATAAGAGATATAGAATATGATATCAATAAATATGTTCCTGGATGGAAATTTAATATTGTAAAGATTATGATTCTTCCAGTTGGATTTTCTTTTCAGGAACTCAATATATTTTTGAAAGACTAGAGATTCAGAAATAGATAAGTCAATATGAAAAGAAAATAAAAGTAAATAGGAAACTTATCCAGATATTAAAATATATAACAAAGCCACAGTAATACAAATTATATGCAGTTAACATATAGACCAATGGAGTACCTGGAATGATCTAAGCTCAAAGCTGAGCATTTTAGAGACAATGATGAGGCACCAGAAATTGCTAGGGGACAGATGAATTGCATAGAAGATGACTAACAAAAGTGTCTCATCATATAGAAAAAATGAACAGAAGATCCCCATCTTACACTGCATACAGGAGTAGACTCCAAGTAAATCATAGGCCTACACTGGAGCATGGTTGAGAGGAGAAGCTATAGTTAGTAAAATAAATGTTAGGGGAAAAATCTTTATGGTAAAAGGAAGGAAGGACTTCTTAAGTAGAATTTCAAATTTATAAATCATAAGGCAAAGAAAATTGATTCTTGTTATAGCATTAAAAATTTTACTGGAAAGACATTATAGACAAAGAGCGATGAGGGATGGCAGAGAGATGGCAGTGCAAAAGAACATGTTCGCAATGTCTAAAGCTGACAAAATATTAATATGTAAAGGTGACTTGCAAATCAATCAGTATTAATATATATTAATAGATAAGGTGGCTTGCAAATAAATTCATTAGAAAAATGAACAAAATGAAAGAATAGGCATTTTAAAAAGGAGAAAATCTGAAAGACAGTAACACATAACTTAATGTTCATATGTATGAACAAACTAGAGGAATGCAAATGAGAATCAAATTTTGCTTTATACCACCCTAAGAGAGAAAAAATTAGAAGCTGGGTGATATCAATTGACAATGGGGAATAGGATTTGGGTTATCTAGGGTCTCTCATGTATTCCACGTAAGAGTCTAGATCAACATAGAGCAGTCTTCATGAATATTTGGGCTCAACTCAAGTAAGTCAACATCAGCATACACTGTGACCTAGCCATTCCATAATTAGGTGTATATCCCAAAGAAATTGTTACATCGCTCTATGTGAGGAAATATATTAGGATATTCATATCAATATGTGGCATTTATTGTGTTATTGGGGAGTAGGGAGCCACCTTTCAACTGGAAATTGGGTAAAATGTACGATAGATATTACCTATGCAAATCCTATGCAGTTATTTGAAGCAACAGGCTATAGTACAGTAACAATTTGGATTCCCTTAAAAAATATAATACTGGTCCAAAAAAATAAGAGACAGGATATGTAACACAAATCATTTCTGCAAGTTAAAAACACATATATACCAGACAGCAATAAAGATTGTGAAAAAAAAAATTGTAAGAAAACATAGCATGAATGGGTGCTGAATATGTGAGAAGAATTGCTTTGCAGGGATGGGCTGGTTAATTAAGTGGGTACAAGGGAAGTCACTAAAACAAACAGGGACAGAAAAACAAGAGATGGGCCCATTTATGTGAACCAAGGCTGAAAGGGTGTGAAGAGCTGTCAAGCATGAGTGCATCCATCCTCTGAGTCTGAAGAAGGGTATCAGCTGACCTGCCAGCAGGAGTTCCCTAAAAGTCCATTAGAGTTGAGTGAAGACCAGTAAGTCAGCAGGTATCTGAGGATGAATGAGTGACACCCCTGTTATCTTCACAGGCAGAGCCACGGGTCTGGGATAAATGTTGTGAGCAGGCACTCTCTTCCCCATGACTTTGTGACTGAAGCTACCGTAGATTAGGGCAGCAGCAGAGAAAAATCTCTGTCCCATGCAAGAGATCTAAGACCGAGTTTCTTGAGTGCTGTCTGGCTCTCTGTGAACAGTCCTTGAGGTAGAAACAGGGGACCTTGCCCCTCTTGCACAGTAAGGCTAAAAATATTACATAGGAAGATGACAAAATCAGAATACAGGGGGCTGTATGTCCCCCTGTATGGGGTCCTGAGTGTAGGTGGTAGATAAAGGGGACCAGGCACCTTGCCTGGACACTTAGGGCCTGTGTAGTGGGCAGGCCACAGCCTGGGGGGCCCTGTATCTCTGGGATGCTCCCTTGATGAAAGTGGAGAATATTTCCATATATGTGGAATCACACCTTATCCCACCCATACCATGTACTCAGGAAGCTTCTGATGGCCTGATCTGCTTAGGGTTATTTTTAAAAATCTTTCCCTGGCTTCCTATCTGTCAAGAAAGCTTGCTCCTTTCTTTCCTTGGAGGGTCTCTGGGTAGGGCTATGCCCGCCCTTTCCAGTACTTAGCTATTGTCCAAAGTTCTCAAAGCCTCTTCCTTTCCCATCTGACTCCCTCTTATCCTTGTGTATTCTACTGGAGTGTGTGTGGGAGATGACAACTGTTGGTTTAATTATGATAACATCCTTTATGAGGCTTTCATGATGTTGGATTACAAAATTGTTCTTGATGTTTTTGACCTTGGGAAAGCTCAAGATTACCAAGGTTGATCACCCTGGTGTGATCCACAGCTAAAAATCTCAGTGGGGAGTATTAAGGGATAAGTAGTAGAGATGTAGGTAGGGTGGAAATCACAGCTCAGTTCAGGCCTTGCCCTTATGTTATCTTCCCTGCCACAATCCTCTCACGTCAGTTTCACCAAATGTCACTGCACTGTTAGGGCGGGAAGTTTGCATGTCTGGGTGTTCCCAGACTTTGTGTATTTTTTGTGTCTCTGTGCTTCAAAAACATTTCACTTCAATAACAAAGAGGCTTGTTGTTGCTAGGAGGTTTCTAAAACACATCATTGATGGAGACAAGTGCCACCACTTCTTGCTTTTGCTGATGTGAGTCGGGTGACCTTTTCACCCCTTCACGAGGGTATTTCTAAGAACCAGACATGACACACATGTCGGACAGAGGCTGTTGGAGGAGGCTGAGCACAGATGGGAAGAGACTGGCAGGGAACATGGTGGCAAAAATCCCTCCGGAGTTGTATTTTTCTTGTTGGTCTTTGAGACACAGAGGGTGTTCGCTGGTCAGTGTGTTCATAAACATACACAGACACAGTTTTATTTCTGAGTCTTACTCCTAACTCTCAAAGTCAGAAGCTTAATCCCACAATCTTTACAAGGAAGGAAGGAAGTGAGGTTCTTTTGG
Source organism: Dolichotis patagonum (assembly GCA_004027295.1). NCBI lineage: Eukaryota > Metazoa > Chordata > Mammalia > Rodentia > Caviidae > Dolichotis > Dolichotis patagonum. Next base: position 38,934 of record PVJX010009050.1, on the reverse strand, counting down.
ACCTGGCTAAGGAGGGATTATTTTTAGCAGTGGGAGGAAGGTGACCTCAGGGACAGGCTTGCTTGCTGTGAGGGGAGGAAGAGTTAGATGGGGTTCACCCAGTGTCCTCAGCAGCTTAGGCACAAAATCCCCCACCCTGGTGGCTTACACAGCAGAAGTATATTCTCCCAGCCCTGGAGGCTGGCAGTCTGAGGTCAGAATGCTGCTAAGGTTGGGTTCTGTCGGGCACCCTCTTCGTGGCCTGCGCACAGTCACTTTCTGACTGCTCATATGGCCTCTCCTATCTGGGTGTGCCTGGAGAGAGGGAGAAACTTCTGCCTTCTGCTTATAAATGCCCTGCCTTACTTTATGCAGCTGCTTATAACAAAATGCTTCTTCAGACTAGGTTTATTTGTTTGTTTGATTGATTGATTGATTGATTGGCTGATGACAGAGTCTTGCTAAGTTACTAAGTTACCTAGGCTGGGATCCAGCTTGCAATCCTCCTGCCTTAGCTTCACAGAGTGCTGAGATGACAGGTGTGTGCCACCACACCTGGCTTAGGCTAAGTAATTTACAAACAGCAAAAATTTACTGCTTATAATTATAGAGGCTGGGAAGTCCAAAATCAAATTGCCAGCAGATTCATTGTAGGCTGAGGGCCAACTGTTTCAAAGATGGCACCTTCTTACTATGTTCTCATGTGGTGGAAGAGAGGAAGGGTCTCTGTGTGTCTCTCTGTCTCTCTCTCCTTCCCTTTCTCTCCCCCTCTTTTAGAAAGGCATGAATCCCAACCTTGAAGAGTCCATCCCTGTGACCTGCTTATCTCCCGAAGTTCTACCTTCCAATATCAGCATCTGGGGAGTGGGGTGTAGGTTTCTATTTGTAAAGGGGCAACACCAGCACCTGACCATAGCAGATTTCATCTAAAATTCATTATCTCCTGAAGGTCTGACCCCTTATCATCCTCACTCTGGAGATTAGAGCTTCAACCTCTAAAGCGGGAGACACATACTCTGCACTTAACATCCCAGAGAGCTGGGAGGGTCTCGGAGTCCAGCCTGCCCGCAGCTGCTCCTGCCTTGTCCAGCACAGTCCTACCAGCACCCCATGCTGCCCTGTGGGAGCCCAGTGCTGGTGTGGAGGATGACAGTTGTGGGAAGTGAGAGAGAGGCAGGCAGACGTAGCTTCTAAGAAATCTAGCACAGGGCTTTTTCTGTTCCATAAAAATGCAGTGACCTTTGGTTTTGAACCAGGTAGCTGCTGTTGGAGCTTGCTGCTTAGCCAAACACACACACACACACATGCACGCATGCACACGCACACACACATGTACACACACAAATGAATCTAGAATTTTAAAAATTTGATGAAGTTTTTTATATTAATTTAATAATTAGAGGCTACATCTGATTATGACACAATCCAATATGGGTCATGAACAGCAAAATATTCTTATCATTTTGATTTAAGCAATTCAGTCTTTTTATTTCATCAAGGTATTTCCCTTCATACCACCTAGTAGACTTACCTGGAAAGGAATTCCTAGTTCTCTTTTGTATCCATTTCTCCTCTTCCTTTTTTTGGTGATACAAGGCATTGCATAGAATTAGTTATGCTTTCACAAGGACCATTTTATTGTAAATGATTTTATTTTCAATTTTCCTGTGGCACTGTATTTAGAAATAAAAAATTGGACTGTACATGAGGTGGGTGGTTTTCCCTGTACCCTTGAGTTTTGCAGAAGAAGAGGATGGAAAGGAATCTCTGATCTTGCAAAAGTAGACAGGGAACCTGATATGGCGGAGACAGAAATGGCATGACTTGTATTCTGAGGCAGCCAGCACACCATCAGTTTGATTACCCTTCTGTCTGGGGAGGTCAGCTCTGAGGAGAAAGTGAAGAGCAGGGACAGTTCATTCTTTTAGCGGCTGCTAAAATGTCTGTGTTTTTGTTCTTTCCTCCACTTTATTTGGATTCATATCAGAGTTTTCAGCTGTTTCTGAGTGAGCGTCCTCGATACCTGCATGTTTGGACTTGAGACTCTCACCAGTTTAAAAGGTGAGACAGCCATGAAAGCCTGGCCTACTGCCTTCCACATAGGCAGGCCCTTTCTAGGACCACTAATGTCTCATTGGCTTTAAGCACCGACATCCAGGGATTTGCAATTTTTGAAAACAGCTTCAATTAACACCCTTTTCTTGGGGGGGAGTTGTTCTTTTTTGCCCTTCCAAAGTCATTCACCCCCTGTCTATTTATAACAGATACTCAGATCCAGGCGGTTGGGGGGTGGTCTCATCACCTCGTGCTTCTCTGTGGAGAAATAAGTAGGCAGAGTAAGCCCTTTGCAGTCTACATCTTCACAGTTACTGAATGAAAGTGCCAAATTATCCTTCTGAATGTTGTAAGACCCGAGTTGACCCCAAATTGTGTTGTGAGAGGAAACAGATGGGGAAATAAAAGATGTCCTTTTTAAAAGAAATCCTTTCTTATATCAAGAGGCTTCTATAGAGAACTGTCCCCCGTCCCCAAGAATGAGGGGCTCACGAAAGCCCCACACAGCTGATTGGCCTCAGCAATCTGCTGGAAGAACAGATAGACTGCTTGATCTCTGCATTGTAATTGGCTTTGAAAACACATTTGCAACCTGGCTGGGAGCCAAACTCTCTCTGTCTCTCTGTCTCTCTGTCTGTCTGTCTGTCTCTGCCTTGCTTCCCATTTGAGAGGGCTTATTCCATATTTAAAGTCCTATTCTTCTCTTTGTACACCAAAGTTCTTCTGAAGAGGCAAAATATCCTGATTCTTTATGACTGAGTCCTGGCTTCCATCAGCCTGCACATGATGAAGAGAAAACAGAGCTCAGGTTTGCTTATTTTTATAGCAGGGTAGAACTGGCCAACAATTTCCTCGTGTTGCCGAAGCTGGCTCAAATCTGAAGCAGATTGGACTGTCCTCAGACTTGCAGTGCCATGGAGGTGGACTCAAAATCTAATAAAAATAGAGAAAAATAGCTTTTGAAGGCCGAGGAAGCATATGTGGGGCTGTGTGTGTACACGTGGGGGTTATTTTAGGGTTGTATTGCAGCAAGTGAATGGTGACTTGGTTACAGTCCTTGAATATTTCCAGTTTAGAAACCTAGTTAAGTGTCTTGTTTCTGAAGGACAAGGAGGACCTATGGCGGGAATGAGGCTCCTGTTTGGCCCTGAGGCCTGAGATCCTGGTGTCTTGGGGTTCAGTGGGCAATAACATGATGTTACTGTGTTGGCTACCACATGTGGTGGTCGTGGTGGTGGTGGTGGTGTGTGTATCTGTGTCTAGAGAGAAAGTCAAAAGCTACAGAATTCAGATTGTCCAAGGTGAAAGTTTTGGCCTTTGTTTTAGCTTTTGTGTTATGAAGAGTTGCATACAGCTATAAACATGAACATGACTGGCAAATTATACAGATTAAGTGAAAGCTGTGAAGGATATAAAACGCTTTATACATATCGCACATGGAGTCTGTTCGTGGAATGCACATTCTAGAATTTGTCCCCTCTTCCTTTTATACCAGCTTGCTCCTTCCACACTGATGCACACTTTCCCCTTGTTCTCTCCTTTCAGAGATCTCATTTTGAGCAGCCCATCTGGAGATGTGTAAGTGAGGGAACTGTCGAGATCGTATCTGTTTGGATCAAAGGGCAGGGCTACTCCCTGATGTTGGCAAAGAGATTATTTCACAAGGAACCTCTGCAGTGTCAGTGTGACTCCTGGGAGGATATGACACTTGGGAAAAGTAAGGATATAAGTCAATATTCCCTCGTCAGCTTCAAAGTGGGTTATCTTTTACATCAGGTGGTTTTTATTCCTTGACTATTACTCACCCATTGGAACGGACACCTGAAATTTGCCTCTGTTAAACTTTTTTATTGTGATTTTTCCACTGGGCCACTCATGAAAAATCTTGACTGTGAGGTTGCTTTTGTGAGGAAGCAGTGGTACTGTCCAGGTCTCCCTCCTGCATTCTACCTGAGTCTGTACTCCGTTTCAGGAAGATATGGAAGGAGGTTTGCTTTGCTGTAGGATTGGGCAAGTTCAAAATATTTGCGACTGTGTCTCAAAAATAATGACAAAAAAAGCAAAAATGAAACAGTTGGGCACTGTGGTGCATGCCTGTAATCCTACCACTTGGGAGACTGAGGCAGGAGAATCACTGCAAGCTCTAGGCCAGACTAGGCTACATAGTGATTTCAAGGCCAGCCTGAACTACTATGTAGTGAGACCCTATCTCAGAACAAACAAACAAAAAAATTAGATCCTTTCTGCTTTGTATAATTGTTGAATTTAGGAGAGGTGGGAATCTTTGACTCTATATTCCTTCAGATTGTGCACAGCTGGAGCTGCTAGAGGACTTCTTGTGAATGTGTCACAGGTGAAAACTGGCCTGAAGAGGAGAGATCAGATGGCAACTGCAGTGCATGTGTGAGTGTGTGCATGAGTGCATGTGTGCGTTTGTGCGTGTGTGTGTGTGTGTGTGTGTGTGTGTGTGTGTGATGAACTGCTTAAAAAGAATGCCTCTTCTCTTCAGGCACAGCCCAGAATGGATTTTTTTTTTTTTTTTAGCATTTAAAAGACCATGTAAATCTTACTCACTCTTTAAAAGTCTCGGACCTGTCCATCTTCCTCCCTGGGCCTGGAAGGGATTTTGTGACTGGAAGAGGCAGATGGCTGAAAGAACATTTCAAATACTTTCCACATCGCTGCTTCTCAGGCTTCAGCATGCCTTCAAGTCCTCCAAGCACCTTGTTAAAATGTAGATTCTTGTCCCTTAGGTTTGGGGAGGGCAGGGTCCAAGATTCTGCATGTTTTGAAAGTACCAGGTGATGTTCCAGATGTGTACTTGGAAGTGTATGTGATTGTGTCTCATATCCTCTTGGGCAGGGATGAAGGATGGGCATGCAGTGGGCAAAGGTTCTGGAAATTTCTTTCTGCCTTCCTCCACCCCACTGCCATGTTCTGCTCACTGGAGGTCCTTTTCAAGGATATTTGGGATAAACTAACTAATGTGATGTTCTCTCAGGACCCAGCCTGTGGGAGACAAGGGAGAGACAGATTTCAGGGAAGAAGGAGATGAGGCAGATACAGAGGCAGATAAACGCAGACTGAGGCTGACAGTCTCTCTTGTAATTTCTGTCACTCTATCTCTTCCATCCTACTCTCTCTGTTTCAATTTCTTTTTTCTCCATCTTGTTTCCCTCATTGCTTTTCTGTCTGTTGTAAGATAACAGAATAATTTCAAGAAAGCTGAAAGGCTGCAGGAGTTGGAAAGCAGCCTCTTAGTTCCAACTCTGCCACAGGGCCAGTCACTTGGGGTTTCTGGGCCTCAGTTTCCTGTCCTGCTCCGTGGGTGACTGTGCTGAGAAGGACTCTTTCTATTCACTTTTCAGTTCTACAGGGCTAAGATTTACAATCCAAGTTACTGTGTTTATCAGTTACTTGGAGCAAATCTGCTCAACTTTCAATGTAAATGAGTTACTGTGATATTGTCAGGGTTACTGGAGTGCATAGTTCCCATTTCTGCAGGGCTTGTATGTGTGCACTCCCCAAACTCTGGACTGAAAATCAGGCAACCCCCCCCCCCCACCCCGCCTGCCCAGTACGACTGTGGCATCATGGTTGTGTCTGTCTGAGAGAACCGCCCTCTGGATTTCTCAGAATTAAAAATCTGTTCTTTAGGGCTTTCACAGCCTTGATCATTCCAGCAATTTTTAACAGATGATCATTATTACTTTTCATATCATTTGAGGGACAGATCCTTGTCTTCTATCCCCAGAGTCAGAATGCTCTCTTGGAAGTCTTTGAAGCCTGTAACTGGGAAATCTGTATTGTAAATAATGTCATGCCTCCTTCCTTCTTGGGGAAGAAGGCCTGGTAGTTTGAGTGATGGGAAGAGGTGGAGGGAAGGGTGGGTGACCTATTAGCTTTTGTTTTCCCTTTAAGCTGTTTGTTTTGCAAGTGCAACAACCAACAAGCCATAAAAGGCACAGAGGAAAAATGGAGAAGACTTACAGAGGATAAGGCCTGTCCATGGGAGTGTAAAAACAAGAATCTGTCACCACCAGGGAGAGACTGCACCAGCTTCTGCCCTCCTCCTGGTGTCCAGAGTCTGTAGGGAAAACAAAGCCAGTTGGGACAGGACTTGAACTTATTGGACCATTTGATAATGATGCAGAGAAACAAAGCAGCACTGAGGACAACGTCAGAGGACAAAGTGATGCTGGCTCAGTGTGAAGATATTAGTAGGCTTCATGCTTCTGGAATCCGGAAATGCTTTATTCCAGAAAGTAGAATAAATGTTCCAGTGGGATGAACAGAATAAATTGGTTTTATAGACAGAAAAGAGCTGAAGAAAGACGAAGCAGAGAATAAGAGGTAATCGGTCATTTCAAAGTTTCCTTGTATGGTGGGAGTAAGGTGACAAAACTATAGGAAATGGTTAACATCAGGTTACTTCAAGTTTACCTTTTATTGTGTGTAAGATTAAGGCAACAGGAATTTCTTATCATGCCAATTGAAACTGGGCTGTTTGAGAAATTTGGCTGTTATCTCTCTAATCCTGATATCTTGGAAGGTCAGATAGCTACTTAGTTTTGGCATGGTGCCATGGAACTTTAGCATGAGTGATTCCATTTCAACTTTTAGTCTGCTCTGTTGGACCTGTGCGGGAGCCCTATCCCAACCAATGGCTTCCTGTAATTTTTGTTTAACAGTATGGAGGAGTGTTTTGAGATTATTTCTTAGGGATGGTGGCCATCCTTAGAGGGCCTATTGTCCAGACTCACAGGTCCCAAGGAAACTGAGGTCCCTTAGCTAGTTAAGGGAGGAAAGAAGATAACAGCTCCAAATCCTAAGCTTTATTTCATGGAGTGGCCACATAGCAAAGGGCCTGTGAGAGACCAAACAGCCCAAGTGTGAAAGGCCTGAACCCAGTTGCCTTTGGATGTGCCAGAAGATGGCAGCTTCCTTTTAAGTCACAGAGCTGTCCTGTGGGAAACAGTGTCTCAATCTTCGCTTGTGTTTGCTGGATGTCAGCCTTGAACTTTGTGCCTCGAATTGCATTTACAAATGAGTGGTCATCCAAACTAGGGATGCCAATTGGTAAATCAGTTTCCCTACATTGCTACTTTGGAGAATTTTTGGTGCATTTGTGGAGTAGGAGACAGGTACAGTGAGAGGAGGGGCAAAATCAGCCCTAGGAGGGGATAGTATTTTCTTCAGTAGCTTTTTTTTGCAATTTTCTCTTTACTTTTATAGGAGGTAAGAGATTCTTCTGTGAGTTTTTCTTAGTTGAAAATACTTTTGAGTGTCTCCAAATTGCCCTTCAGATGTAGCCCATGTTCATTCTCGTGGTAACACCTTGGAAATTTGTTGGCCAAGGGCCATGTCCTGATTCATTTTCCTCCCTTCCCTCTCTTAACTGGGGTGTAAAGTTGCTGTCTCTTCAATGCTGATGCCTTATATTTAAAAATGGACAGCAAATCACTTTGAGCAAAGGGACAATAATTTCCATCTCTGCCACTGTCTCCCCACTCTGAGCCTCTAGCCCTTGACTCTGGCTGTGACTTTACAGTAGCCTCTCTCTTTTTTCCCTCCCTCCAGTGCTAAGGATGGCGCCCCAGGACCTCATGTGTGCTAGGCAAGGACTGTGGCACCGAGTCACACCCAGCCCTCTGCTAGCCTCTTGACAGGTATCCCTGCTTCCACACTTGCCGTATTCTGAAGGAGTCTCCTCAACACACTCAGAGAGATGAGTTTGGACTGCACATCATGCCATGCTTCATTATAAATTGCTTTAATAACTTCTCATAGTTATTTTTAATTTTTAATATAATAAATGCCTAGGAATCTCTTGCCCACAGGAAGTGGGACACTAACAATGGCATTCATCTATTGAAGAGTGCTGTCCCTACCCCATAATGCTGTCAGCTTGCACTTCTGAGCCTTGGGTTTAACTCTTCCCTTACTTCATGGAAATATCTTTTCCATAGACTCACAAATACATATTGATAAATACATACTACATAATTATGTCTCTAAAAAATATCCTGTTAACTTCCAGTTATCTTTAACTTTTCATGCTATATGTGATCTGTAGCTTTCTTTTTTTAATTTTCATTTCCTAATCTGTTGCCAAGACTCATCCATACTGATTCACTTAGTTGTGGTGAATTTGTTTCCACTACTTTTGAGCATTTCAGTGTATGAATAACTCATCGTTCATTCATTTATCTGTTTTCCTGTGGTCTTTTGGTGGTGTCTAGAGTTTGCTAAGGAAGCAGTATTGCTGACTTTGTGCAGCTTTCCAGTGTTCTCAGCAAAAGCCAAAATCTTCAAAATCTCCACAGTCTGGTCCTACCTGACCACCCTCACTCATTTTCAACTTAGCTCACTTCTTGTGCTCCACTCTATCCCAGCACAATAAAGGTGGAAGAAAGCAAAAAAGATGTGGTTAACATGTTGGTTGCTTTTGTCTTCCTATTCCTTTTGTTAATGTCAATGTTTCCTACACATTCCACATCAGTCATTAACCTCGGCTTTGGCAGATCTTACCTGCTATTCCAGAACAGGTGGTCAGGCACCTTTCTTGTGCTTTGAAAGCCTCACACACCTTCTCTTGGCAGACCTTGCTGGGGTTAGTGTCTTTAACCACTACATTTGCACAGCTGGGTGACTTGCACCTGCTTTTCTGGGGGAGCCCAAACTCTGAGAGCAGGGCCTGTCTGCTCCATTTGACAGATGTAGCCCAGGCACTAGCATGTTGCCTGGCTCAATATAGGTTTTTCTGTACTTCCCAAAGCAATCTACAAGGAGTTAGGAGAGCTGTGGAAAGTGCAGGGAAGCCACACCGCAGGATCCATCAGGATTTTTCCTCAAGCTCCAGAGCAGGAGAGGTCAAACTGTTCCCTAAATCATCTGAGAGTCAACATTTGAGACTTTGTAGGCTGCGTAATCTCTAACAGAAAAGCTCAGCTTCACTGCTGTTCCCTGAGAGCAGACAGAGATAAAATGTAAATGAACGAATCTGGCTCTATGCCAAAGTAACTTTATTTATAGACGTTGAAACTTGAATTTCATATCACTTTAATTTTCATGTGTGATGCAATGTGATTCATATGTTATGAAATATAATGCTTTGGATTTTTTTTCAACCATTTAAAATTGTGAAGGCCATTCTTAGCTCACGGGCTGTCCAAAAGCAGGTGGTGGCTGGAATTTGTCTGTGGGCTGTCACTGGCCAGCTGTGATGTAGCATGGCCTCTCTGCCTGTGTAGCGACCTTGCATCTAAGTCAGCCCTTCATCACCATGGACAAACACACATCCAAAGAAGATACTGTGGGAAGGTCCGGAGGTAACACACTATTAAAAAAAAAAATTAGGATAATCCTTTTTTAAAAAAGCAATTTTTCTCAAAAGGTTGTCAAATGCCTCTCCTGTTATAGGATATTGAAACTAAGACTCAGCCACCTAAAAGTGCATCTTGTGACAACTATGTCATCCTCCCCAATTGCATAATAAAAAACTGCCCACCCACTCACTTACCGTTCCTCTCATGGCTGATTCATTTGGCAGATCGAGCAGCTGACTGACAGGCAACAGATGCAATTCTCTGGCACTTTCACACAGCAAGGTCTCAGCCGGGCTGTCAGCACCTGGTCCTGGTCTATCTACCTTTGCATGAATGTAGGTGTGGGTTCAGCAACATTACCAATAGGCCAGGGAAGCAAAGCAAAACAAAACAAACAAAAGCTTCTGCTTTGCAATATTTGTTAATATAAAACCTGTTGACATACTTTTTAATCTGTCAGCAGACAAACCCTGGAAGGTAGCCCATGCTGTAGGTGTATTAACTTGTTCTTGTTCATTGAGATGGAAATGTTAGTTCACTGGATGGAACGTGCATTGGAACAGCTCTGAAAGAAAGGAGTCATGTGCTTTCCTGTGCGTGGACTATTATCAGCTGGTGAGAAGAAGGGAGTGAGGATGAGGCATGAGTACCATCATCTTTTCAAGATGGCAGAGGCAGAGCCTTGTCTTTACTCAAAGAGTGGAAACTGTTAGTGCTTTACAACCCTATTTTGTTAGTCTGCTTTGTTGCTGTGACAAAATACTTGAAAATAACAATTTAAAGGAGGAAGGGTTCATTTTGGCTCATGATTTCAGAGGTTTCTGTCTATGGTCATCTGGCTGCTTTGCTATTAGGCATGTGGCATGGCAGAAACATCATGGTAGGAGGAAAGCTGCTCACCTCATGGTGGACAAGAAGGAGGGAGGGAGAAGAAGAGAGAGAGGGAGAGAGAGTGACAGCAGAGGAAATGGGGCTAGGGATAAGATATAGTCCCCAAGGTTATACCCCCATGACCCATTCCCTTAACATAGGCCCTTCCTCTTGTGTTTCTGTTACTTCTCAATAATGCCATCAAGTTATTAGCTCATCAGTGGATTAATCCACTGATGAAATTAGAGCCCTCAGAATCCAGTTACCTTCCAAAGCCCCATCTCTGAAGATTGCTGTACTGGGGCCAAGCTGTCAACACAGTTGGACTTTTGGGGGAACATTCTAGATCTCAAACATAGCAGAATGGATCACCTCATTCAACTTCTCCACTTGAAGGTTGTCTCCACTTGACAGGTGATGCCTCCTGGTAGGCTGGTTTCAGATCGCTTTCTCTCCCTAAGCAGAGGTTCTCCAGATCATGTTGCCCATTTCCTTGTTCACTTCTTTCAGAGACATTCCCTGGCTACATGCTGTATCTACCCAATCACGGTTATCAGGACCTCTCCTTCCCAGCCACCAAGACAGCAGAAAGACATGCAGAAAACACCATCTGCAAGCCACAAAATGCCTGAGGACACAGGAAGCTATGAGAGAAGCCTGCGATTTGCTCTCCCTACAGCTCTCAGAAGGAAACAGTCTGGCTAATGCCTTGATCTTGGACTTCTGTCTCTGGAACTGTGTGTTAACACATTTTTGTTACTTAAACTACCCAGTCCATGGTACTCTGTTACAGAAGCCTAGAAGAATAGCACATCTGTTTAAAATACTTAGTGAGACCTGGGCCAGGCCTCCTCACTGGCTTTCCACTTGGATCCTGACCTTCTGTGATTAAGTATTTTTTTTTAACTAAGTAGGACTACAAGTGTCCAGTTGTACTGTGAAAAGTGTGTGTGTGTGTGTTTGATAGTTAAAACTAGGGGCTACACTGGTATTTAATGAGTAAGGTGACTAGGGATGCTGGAAATCTCAATGCATGGAATAGTATCATATAACATGGCTCACTGATGGCTGCATTGGAAGGACTTCACCACACTGCCCTCCCTTAAGTTCTGGGAACCTTTCCTTATCCTGCAAATGAGCCCTTCCTTCTACTGGAACCCTCTCTGCTTGCCCTTCACAGGATTTAGAACTCAAATGTTACTGCAAATTATTCACTTGGTCACTGTCTTTCACCTTAGTCTTTAAAAAGTATTCCTGCATGGAGACCATTATCACTATTTTTTTTTAACCTACTGGATGATTTGTTTCTTTCTGCTAAAGTACAGGGTTGGTGGGAGCAAGGACCATATGTAGTTACCTGGGATCCAGAGCAGAGCGTGACATCCAGCAGATGGTCACAGAAATGTCAACTGTGTGAGTGTATCAGACCCCTGATGCTGGAGATCCCAGAGGGCTAAGGGTCAGGGATGGAGGAAAGGAAGGAACATGAGAAGACACAGGGTTGGAATGAAGAAGGAGATGGTGAGACATGGTGGCAGACATGAGAAGACACCAGACAGGCCTGAGAAGCCCAGGCATCAGGAGCACGAAGTTGGAAGAGATTATGGTGGAGCATAATCCCTTTCTCTACAGTGGGGAGCTGCTTTGTGGAGTTCAAGATCTCTAGGGAGATAGAGTATAGGAATAGGACTGGCTTCCCCAGGAGATAGGTGAATGCCAAGCTTCCTCTTACTAAGTCATTTGGACAATTGGGAACTAGGTGTGAAGGACCCAACTAGAAAGCTGGTGTTAAGAAAATCACACCCCCTTTCTACAGAACACTTTTTCTTCTTCTTGTGTGAGCTGATGTGATGGATGGGACATGGACTGTTCTAGTATGGCCAACCCTACTTTTTAGGGACTTACCTCTTTTTTTGAAAAGACACAGAACAGACATTCAGAAAGCTTCTACAAGGACCTCAAATTGGTCGTATGGGAACCAAAATGAGGTTTTGTTTTTGCAGTCAGCTGCAGCCATATTTTTTCCTGCAGAAACCCTGTGTTTTGCTCAGTTTTCTTTACATAAAGTTTCATTTTCCATTTTGCTGTATCAGAACTTTGGAGGCGAGGGACTCAGCTCTCAGTTGGGCAAAGGATGGCCTGTGTTGTAATTCTACCTCTGCTGCTAATTTGCTGGGTAACCTGTAGTGTTTTACTTAACCTCATAAGGGCCTCAATTATTCTATAGAAAACTCAACGAGAATACGTTACACCACAGGGGACTGGGGATGGTGAAAGAAGGAAATAATATATGTGAACGCACACTGAGAAATTTTCTGAATTGACTTTCTTTTTCTTAGTTTTGTTATTCTAACTCTCCCCAAGCCTTTCCTCTGGACAGCCACCACTTTTCTTTCCCTCATCCAGTCTTCGTACCAATTTTACAATCTGTGTTACATTTGAGTTTAATTATTCATTGTTTAATCTTTTCCTTAAGTTGGCACACCTTTAAAACTTAAATTGGTTAATTAAAAAGGGAAAAAGTTGTATCAATGTATATGACAATGAAATCATACGTTTATTAACTATATTTTCCCAATATACATTTGTGCTCTTACATGATCATTAAAATTTAAAAAATAAAGTCAACATCTAATACAGACATTATCAAAAATAATATGGAGATTCCTCAAAAACTAAAAATAGGATTGTGATTTGATTCAACAATCCCACTTCTGGGCATATATCCAAAGGAAATGAAAGTAGTATGTTAGCGAGATATCTGCACTCCCATATTCATTACAGCACTGTTTACAACAGCCAAGATATGGAATCAGCCTAAGTATCACTCGTAGATCAGTGGGCAGAGAAAACATGTTACCTTTCTCTCAGTCGTTCGGGTACCAGGTTCACGTGTGTTTGTGTGTGTGTGTGAATCATCTTTAATTGTTGTAACAAAATACTTGGTGTTATGGTGTGGACTTACAATGTCTCCCGAAAGTCTCATGTGTTTGGAGTTATTAGGACAACAGGGGTGCTGTACTCATCAGTGGATTCATCTACTGATGAGCTCAGTAGCTGGATGTGCTATTGGGAGATAAGGTCACATTGGAGGTGGATCACTGGTGGTGGGACCTGGAAAGATGTGTTCTTGTCCCTGGCTCCTCCTCCTCTCTCTCTCTGTTTCCTGGCTGCAATGGGTTGAAGAACTTTCCCCTGTCATGCCTTCCACCATGATATTTCTGCCTTGGAACTGGCCTACTATGGACTGAAATGATGAACCACAATAAACTTCTCCTTCTTTAAATTGTGGTTGTTGAGCATTTCATCCCAGTGACAAGAGAATGACTAATACACTGGGAACATCAATTTAAAGGAACAGTTTATTTTGGCTCATGATTCCTGATGTTTCAGTTTGCAGTCATCCAACTCCATGGCTCTCAGGTCTATGTGAGGCAGAACATTATGGTAGAAGGACATGGCTGAAGAAAGCTCTTCATCTCACAGCATCCAGGAAGGAGAGAGAGAGAGAGAGAGAGAGAGAGTCAGAACTAGAGAGGAAGGGACCAGGGACCAGATATAGTTCCCAAGGTAATGCCCCTATCATCTACTTCCTTCACCTTGCCCTCACCTTCCAATAATGACATCAAACTATGATCTTGTCATTGGATTATTCCATGGAGGGTGTTAAAGTCCTCAGGGCCCAATCACTTCCCCAAATCCCACCAGCTGGTATCCAACCTTTCAGCACTGGGAGCCTTCTGGTGGTGGTGGTGGTGGAGACATAATAGTATTTTACTCAGCCACAGAAAGAAGGAAATCCTGTAATTTATAAAAACATGAATGAAACTTGAGAACTTTACACTAAATGAAGTAAGCCAAGCACAGAAAGACAAATATTGCATGATCTCATTCATATGTGGAATCTAAAATATAGATCTCATAGAATCAGAAAACATGAGGCTATTTACCAGAAGCTGGGGTGATGGGTTGGTAAGGTGGTGGGGGTTGTGGAGAAGAGTTGGTCTAAGGGTATAAAGCTTCAGTGAGACAGGAGGAGTAACTTGAATCTATCTGTTGTACAAAGTAGTGGCTACAGTTAACAACAATATATTGTACCCTTGAAAACTGCTAAAGGAGTAGAGCTTGAATATTCTCAGGACAAAAATGGTTACTTATGTAAGATAATGAATACGTCCATTAGCTTGATTTAGCAATTCCAGTGTATACATAGTTGAAAAATCTTATTGCCTGCCATAAAATTGTATGATTTTTATTTGTTAATTAAAAGGAAAACCCAATATCTATGGAGTCCAGGCTTTAAGTATCCTCTCCTAATGTCAGCTTTCCCGGTTATGTCGGTCCCTTGTCATATACCTGTGTGTCCTCCTCTACGACACTATTCACATCCCCTTATAGTTACAACTCCATATCTGCCACCTCTACTGGCATGTAAGCTTCAAGGACAAGAGCAGGCTTGTATAGCTAGAGTCTAGAGAATACTTGGCACATAAAAGATGGTCAAAGAGGTTTTGTGGAATAAGATAAAAAGTCTGTTTAGGTACTAGACTAAGACTTTTGAGACCATTATTGAAAAATTGCTGTTCATGATATCTTCTCTTTGTGGCACCTGTGAGCAGTGAAGCAGTATTTAATTCATAGGAAGTGGTGGGACACATAGTTAGAAGTCTAGGTACTTTCTTCAGTGATCCAACTGTTAAACATTAAAATTTGCGGAGTAAAGAGCTTAATGCCTTCGAATTTTTAAAGCTATGAGTTCTTGGGATGTGTCAGTAATGGGTAATTGGCAACTTAATTTTCATCCCAATGGACTTCTTCCTATATAAAGTGTATTCTCACAGGGAGTGTTTTACTGCAGTTGGTGTCTGGTCATTGCTTAAATCTCTTTAAGGTCCCCAAAGAAGGCCCTAAACCTTATTTGTATCTGTTGTACCCTTGACCTCACACATATGATTCTATTAGTGGTCTCCAAAAATTTCTGAACATCTGAAAAATGGCAATTATGTAGGCATGGTAGTTGTCTTGGCAGGTGTCTGGTTCGGCATGGGCACTCAGTCCTTGACAATGGTTTTCTAGAAAAATGATGTGCTCCTTATCTGTTTGCTAATTCCTTCTACATATCACAAGACTTTTCTGTAAATTCCCATCAGTCTTGACAAAGTTATCTTGTAGACTTATGTAGTGATTTTGATGGCTGCACATAGCTGTTTGTCTTGTTCAGAACTAAATTAATAACACCATGATGGCACCTACTTTAGCACCCAACTTCTTAAACTCTCCTAATATACTAATCAGCATGTCAGTGAAATATTTTTTTTCTGGATAAAGACAAGCCTGGTGAAATGGATTAGACATTCACATGGCATTGCATAATTCAGCATGCCAGTACGGTGCATATGATTTGCATTAATAGCCTGCACTGGAAGCTGTTCCTCATAGGTTTCTCTCATTAGGTCGAATATAGAAGATTCCAGACTGTCAATCAATTACACTAATTTCCTTTTCCATATTTATTCCATCACTATCATTGACAGCTACCATTAAGTGACATTAATACAATACAATATCATCTTGCATTTACAGAGCATCTCAGGTGCCTAATAGTTCCTCTCCAGCCAAGAAATTATATTACAAAGGAAAAAATGTCCTCTTTCTCTAAGTAGAAAATGTATATCCAACTCTCTTGGATCCTATGGAGTTGCCCAGAATCCTTGGAGATGTTCTTGTATTCTGGGCATGGTGTTAATTTTTACACAAGGTTGTGACTCTAAAGATTGGGGTAGCTTAGTGGGCAGTGATGACTTTCTAGTGAACATATTCAACTGTATTTCTCACCTCCACTCAGCTGTGATTTAGGACATGTTTACGAGGATTGGCTGGTGGGGACCTTCTGGGGGAATCCATTTTCTTAGATGAACAGTAGATGCCACATGACACAGTTTTACAGTGATTTCTCCCTTCGTATTCTTGCTTTGCACCACCACGTGAAATGCAATGCCACCTTGACTCAGTAGAATGGAGCAAAGCTGTCCTTTACCAGATAGGTGATTTATATATACAAGTTGCCAGAACTGGCTTATTCTCTTTTCTTTTTCTCTACTTCTGGTAATCAAGGATTATTAGAAATCCACTGCACAGAAGCCAGCTTTGGTGTCCAGGTATCAGTGGCTGGCCATATAGATTAATTCATTGAAACAGTTCAGGTGAAAAATCCAGTGGGTTGTCCAGATAAAACACAGAATGCCTAGTTATATTTAAATTTCACATTAACAATGAGGTTTTTCACATAAATATTCCCCCAGTATTGCAATGGAACATATGAAGTAATTAATTCTTTATTTGAAGTTCAAATTTAATCAAGCATTCTGTATTTTTTTTTTTAAGCAGGGATCAAGCTCACGACCTTGCGCTTGCCAGGCAGGTGCTTATGCCACTGAGCTAAATTCCCAGCCCCTCATTTTGTATTTTTATTTGCTGAGTCTAGTGACCCTAATCACATGACTATGAACCAAGCCAAGCAAGCTACTGAGATCCTAGGAAAAATCAAATCAAAGCAAGATGTTTACACGGAACCATGGCATTTGCAAAGTGTAAGACTCACAGCTGTGTGAGATGCACAGCAGACTCAGAACTAGTGAGAAAACAGGACAAGAGAGGAATGGCTACAGGTCACAGAAGGACCATGGAGCCAGTGCCAAAAGTTGACTCAGGATGTATGGAAAAGCAAAATGGCATTTAAAATCATTTCTAGTGGATTTCTTTATCCATAACATTTTGTGAAGGCTTCTTGCTGTGCTAACTTCTGCTTCACATCTGTAGAGAAGGTTAGAGAGACTGGAAAGCAAAACTTTCTAATTTATAAGTATGTGTGTGGCTTGCACTTGCTTTTATCATGAGGGAGAGCATATCACATTGATTGACAATCAAAAGAGAGCCAGGGTGCTCAGTAGGTGCTTGTGGAGGGCAGGGCTGACAAACTTTTGAAAAGGAAGATCATGATGAAAGATATTTCACTAAGACTGTTTTGGAGGGTTGTGGGATGGGACACAGAGGGCACTGTGACTCTTGGATAACTGGGTTGGGGGAGGAGTCCTTCTGCCCTGGTCAGTATACTACACTGACAACCCCAGACATTGTAATTCTCCCTCCTGCAATAACCTCAATGACCTGGTACTGTGTAGCTCAGGTGCCTCTGGCACTCATGGTTATTAGAGCAAATTGTTGAGTACTGTTTCTTCTGTGAACTGGGAAGACAATTACACACTTTGTTAGGTGGGATAGAAAAGACTAGAGGACAGAATTGTGGCACAGAGAGGATAGCATCAAAAAAGCAAATTGGAGACAGAATAAAGGAACAGAGTAAAGAGAGCAGCAAGTCTTTAGAATTTTTAGATATTTCTATTTCTTTTCTGATCAGTTAATATTTTAATGTTTGGGAATAAGGAACCTTGCTGGCTTCAGCATTCACTACGTTCTTGCCTTAGTCAGCTTTCTGTGATCATAATAAATACCTTAGGTACATCAATTTAAAAGGAGAAGACATTTATTTTGGCTTATTGTTTCAGAAGTTGCAGCCCATGGTTGGTTGGCCAGCTTGTTTTTGGACTTGTGTTGAGGCAGATCATCACAGCAGGAGCACACTGTGGAGCAAAGAATCAGGATGCAGAGTAAGGAAGAGGACAGGCTATGATCCAAATACTCACTTTAGGCACAGACTCCCAATAACTTCCTCCTATGAGGCCCCCAACCTACAGGTTCTACTACCTCCCAATAGTGGCACAGATTGGGGACCAAGTCTTTAATATATGACTTTATGTGACACTTATCCAAACTGTAACATGCCTAGTATTTTTGTTTCTGTTTGCAAGACAAATTTTATCCTTGTTTTAGCGACTTTTTAAACTGTAGGAAGCTGTCTCAAGATTTACTGGCAGTCAAGAAAGAACCAGGATTGGAGGTAGGTATTTTCCACCCCCAGACTTGTTCTACTTCCATCTTCCAGGCTGCCTATTGCTGTTGAAAAGCTGCTCTGTGTGCTGCCTACCTACTCTTATAGTTATGCATGTGGACAAAACCAGTGAAGACACCTATGGGACTATTGTTTTTTTGTGTGTGTGTGTTGTGTGTTACAAAACAACCAGCCTGGATTCAGCAACAATGGTAATAAAGCTCTAAATTGCCTCTCTAGTAGAATTTAATCATAAAGTGATAAAGTTATAGATTTTTGTCCATTTTTCACTTTCTTTAGTGGTCAATCTTTTTTTGTAGTGGCAATGAGAGCACCTGGCAATTTGGTAAAAGAGTGAACTATAATATTTTACAGTAAAAAAGAGCTCTAATCAGATGACATCCCACAAAGGAAGCATCAAAGAACACAGGGAATGTACATCATTATTTTAAAGACATGAAGATTTATTTCTGAGGTAATTGGTAAGGCTTGGGCAGTAACAGAAAGAAAAAAGATGCTACAAGTAGCAAATCATCTTTGTATACTTATACGTACTTGAGGGTTTGGGGGAAGTAGATGTGAGGACCCCTTAGGTGATCAGTTGAGTGACTAAAGAACTGAAAAATTTAGCAAAGTGGTACTCATTTTGTTACCCACTTTTTCTTCCTTGTGTTTTGTTTTGTTTTTTCACCTCTTAAATAGTTCATGGTTAGGGACAGGGTGGCCTTTGTGCCTGTGTTTCAGCCTGCATGCCAGTCTTGGAGTAGGACTCTGCACTTAGACTTATTGCAAAGAAAAGTTGCTCCACAAGGGAGAGATTGCAGATTTTACTGAAGATTTCATAAATAAGACCAAAGAGGGAATTTATATCTCATAATGCTCAGAGTGGCATTCTCCAAATTGCTATTAGATGTCTTTCCTAATTTTATTCTTGGCTTGTCCTTTGGGTTTTTAAAACCTTTCTCCAAGTAGCTTCTAAAATTCTCCCTTTTAGAGAATTCTTTTGCTCTACCCAGTTCCTTTGTAAAAAAAAAAAGCTTTTTTCCCCACCGTCTCAATCCTTGGCACCTGCCTACCCACATGCCTGAAAGCTTGGCATTGATCTGGTTTATCAAAGCATTCCCCCTAAAAATGTACATCTTTCCTTGCAAGGGATTTATGTAACAACTGCTAAGAAAAATAAGATTTTCTTTGTATTGTCACAGGGAGATAATTTATCAGGGAACAATACCTGGCAAAGAATGCCATATGCTTTGGGTTTCCTCATTTTTAGGCTATCTACTATCTTCTTATCCAAGACTAAAGGTTGGGTTCTGTGGCCATGGAAACAAATGGAATCTTGTCCAACCACATTTTTCAGGATAGCATCAATTCCTTCTCCACTTTTAAGTGAATGTTTCCAAAGCATTTTGAATTGATATTTACCCAGGAGCTGAAACTGGGATTTTCTTTTTTTAACTTCCCCATCTGTGAGAAGTGGCTAATGATCTTTTTTCCTTCCCTTTATTTTGGGACTGCCCTTCTTCATATTTCCAGTGTCTCTTCAGAGATCATGAGCTTGGGCTTTCAGTGTAAGATAATTCCTTTATGTCCACTCTAAACCTCAGATTCAAAAATCTTAGAATGCTAAACTAATTTTCAGATTTTTGATATATTACTCTTGGGAACATTGAAGTCTTGTGAAGCTGGACATGGTCTGAGCCCTAGGGGACTTCAAATGTCTACTCCAAAGTTGACTTATCTATCAACTCTTTTCTCCAGTGGCAATTCAGGCTCCAGCAGATTTGTGTTATTTTTGCGTGAATGATGCTCATTAAAAGCATGGGGTTTTGGAGTGAAAAATCAGGCTTGATATATATGTGAAGCACACTAGTCTATGGGAAAGATTTTTCTTCAATAAATCTGGAAAACTCAGGACATGTTATTGTTTCTTTGTAGACCCATGTAGGGAAAGCTTTTCTGCAGGTCATTGTGTTTTGCTGCTCACCATTTTCCTTTACTCCCAGAACTCTTCTTTTTCTGTCATTTTCCAAACCTGAGCCATCTCTTTTCTCCTTCTGACTCATTTACCTGTGACCTCATCATTATTTTCTCAGACACTCTGCTCCTGCCCCCCAATTTTGCCTCTTCCTCCTGAACTTACTGGTTTCTGCAACATGTTTTCCTTCTCTGTATTTTTCCTAGGTCAGATGTCTTCCCAGGTCATCCTTCTTTCTCGCGCGTGATGCATGTCACATCCCGAGGAGCATCAGCTGCCCTGTCTACCCCTCCCCATCCCCCTCAGTCCCCACAGGATCTTCCTGTAGCTACTGCTGCCACATTTAGTCCACATCTTCCTGCTTACTGTGCTTCATTTCCACCCCTGTCATTCAGGGGTAACAGTTCAATGATCTTTCCCCTTCTCTGTCCACTGAGTTCATTTACAATTTACAATCCAAACAGTTTCTGCCTGTCAGCTTGCCTGACTGTGACCTCTAATATTTACTCTGCTGTCCCTTCCTCCAAATCTTCCCTGTCACCTTTCATTTCTGGAGTTGTCAATATCTATTCACACTGTTTCTTTTTCTTTCTTTTTTTTACTTCCTCCTCTTTCCCTCCCACCTGCTCTCTCTCTCTTTTCTTTTTCATTTTGAATGATTATAGATTTGCCAAATATTGCAATGACAGCAAAGACAATTTGGAGTGATTTCATGTACTCGTTCTCTGGTTTCCTCCACTCATCACTTCTAACTTAGTGATGATAGTCCTGGGGATTGATGTTGGCACAATGCACATGTATAATTCTGTGCCATTTTATGACACACATAGATGCATCAAAATACAGTGCTACTTCTCCAAAGATTTCCCTTTTGAGAGCTGCTATGGCTTGTAAATTCCAAAGGCTCATATGCTAAAGCCTTGAACCCAAGTCGTGGAACCTTTAGGATATGGGGCCTAGTGGGAGGAAGTGAATTCACTGGGAGTGTGGCCTTGAAGGGGCAACTGAGACCACACACTTCCTTTTTCTTTGTTTCCTCTCTGGCTGTGAGGTGGACAGCTTTGTTTTACCACTTGCTCTCCAGCATGATATTCTGCCTTCCTGTAGACCCCAAAACAACAAAACCAAGTGACCATGGATGAAAGCTCTGAAACTGTGAGGCCAAATGGACCTTCCTTTCATGTAAATTGATCCTCCACTATGTTTTCTTTGATCTACGGTTTTGTCATTTTGAGAACACTGAGTGTTACTGTACAGTACATGATCCACCAAGGCTAGCTGCTTTCGTTTAACACAATGCGCTTGAAGTCCATCTGAGCCATGGTGCGTATCAATCGTTCTTCCCTCTTCATTGCTGAGTGCTGTTCGTGGTGTGGTGACTAAGGACATTTTGGTTGTTTCCAGTTTAGGGTTTGCTTGCAATCTTTGCTATCCCTTTGTCGTTTCCATATAGATTGTGACTGTCTGTCAAGCATTTTTAGGATAAGAAAATCTTTTGGGAGAAGAATTTATCCATTGGTTCTTCTGCCTAATCAAAGCTTCAGTTCAACCTAGAGTGAGTGACAACAGAAAGAGACTGTTTCTTTTTCAAAACTGGTTTTGCTATTTTGGCTTCTGCACTTAGCCCTCTTGTTCCAGTTCCTGCTTGTCAGTCACTGCCTTGTCTGGGGTGAATGCACTAGATTTCATATCCACAGAGGTGTTCCAATAGAAGTCTTGATCACAAACAGAAAAATCAGGCTTACTTATTTTAAATGGGAATGTTAATTTAAAATGACTATATCGTTACAAGAACCTTGGTGCCCATTCAGAAAAGACTTCAAGTTATTTCTGACATAATGTATTGACACTAGCAGCTTTTAGAACTCAATGCTCAAGGGGAATTGAACTTACTTCAGCTGT
This sequence comes from Dolichotis patagonum, assembly GCA_004027295.1. Taxonomy (NCBI): domain Eukaryota; kingdom Metazoa; phylum Chordata; class Mammalia; order Rodentia; family Caviidae; genus Dolichotis; species Dolichotis patagonum. The sequence continues at coordinate 16,874 of PVJX010009050.1, read as the reverse complement.
TTGACTAGAAGTCTGGGTCACCAAGTCACCTTTGCTAAAGGAAAAACAAAGTCACAGGCTCATTTTCTGAATGAATTTCAGGGTTAGTATTTTATTAGCTCTGTGAGTGTTTGAGAAGGAGTTCCTGTGTGCTGATTGGGCTGGTTTTATCTTGATCCTAGCAAATTTGTGGATTTGCCTGACATTATTTTTAGCATGTAGTAATGAAGATTGTCATGGGTTTCTCTGCTATAAGTAACTTGGCTTAGTTTTATGTTTGAAGAGTTCATATATTTGCATAAAGCCCAAGCTGAGGTGATTATATGGCAAAGACATAAAATTCAAATATTTAAATACTACAGGATATTTTACAGTCTTTTAAGGTGAACAGTGCACTTAATATGAGGAATAGAAGTTTGGATAAGCATATCAAGATTCTCTTTCTTTCTTAAAATCTGCAAGAAATTGAAAATTTTGATACTTAAGGTAACATTCAGAATCTTGTCTATGTTACAAGGGTTTTAGGTCTTCTTGTTTCATTGAGGGCCTTGGGTTTTGGTTAACGTCTTTGTGAATGTGAGACTCCCCCCCTCTATCTCCTCTGCCCCTAGATCTGAATGCTCCTTAACAGTGAATGAGAGGTGAAAGGAGATGACGGTGCTGTGTGTGAATATCAGGAGGAACTAAAAATACTTTTTGCACTTTAATGGATCCTTGCATTTCCTCCAGATAAGCAGAGGAAAGTGAGCTAAACATGGGTCCAGTAGATCTCTATAGGACAAGCTCTGAGTCACCGAAGTGAGTCACCTACAAGATAAGAGAGATTTTCACCCTGAGACTGGTGTTTTCAGACCAGTGTTTTTAGCATTTGTTTTTGCAACATCTCAAGCTCTCTTCTGGTTCCTCGCGAGTACTGGGGTTACAGACATGTACCTCCATACGTGGCTTGGGACACATTTAGAAAAAGCTACTCTACGGCTCTGTTGTACCTCAAGAAAATTTGAGACATATTCTATTCCTGCAACCTACCTCCCTACCTTTCCTTGCTTCATACCTCACCTTTGAACAGGCCAAATCCTAGAACCTAAGCCATTTAAGGAGCAGCAGAGGGGACATTGAGAGATCTCTTTTTCAAGGGAAGTTGGTGATCAGAATTCTTAGCCTTCTTTAGTAATACCATGGCTGCCATCTCACATTCTAGTAATTAAAATCCTTTATTAATCAGTCTTCTGCACACCTGGTGTGTGGAGTGGTCCTGGAAAGGATGACTCAGGTGTGAGCCATCCTCAAGTGGCTCTGAATGATCGAGAGCCAAGGTTTACTGTGCTTATAACAGCAGCATTGGTGTTGATGCTGCTTCTCCCTGTGGAAATTTCTTGAATAGTAGGCACCTCCTTGCCCAGCCCAGGTGGCCATCTAATACCCAATAATGTGCACATCAGTGCAGCTCATTTCACTGATCCAAGTTGCAGCAATTCTTCTGAGTCTTGAGCCAACCGAGGGCTGTTAGGACCCTAGCTGTAAGCACAGGAAGTATTTTGAAGCAATGGTGGTGATCTAGGAGAGATAGTTTTCCAGCTGGGAAGGAAGGCAGCATTTACTGTGTCTGGCCTGGCATGTGTGTTTAGTACGTGTAGTTTTATTTATCACTGAGAAGTGATATCTCACAAATAACATGGGCTTCACCAAGGTAGATCTTGGGTATTGTGGTTTTAGAAGATACATTGGGTGCTTACATTGATAATTAAAAGAAAGGGTAAAAATGGCTAAGGATAAAGATGCTTCCTTGTCTGAGAGAGGTTGATCTAGGGGTTTTATGATGCTTGTAGACATCTGAGTTATCTCTCTTTCTTTCTGCATATACAATATTGCCTTGATTCTGGGGTGGCCATCCTAGTGGGCACAGGATGATGGCCAGTGCCACTGTGCTAGCTCTCCATCATCAGTGTCCAGGCAGTGACAGTGAGCAAGCAAGCTGGTTTTTACTACTTCCAAAAAAGCAACACACCTTGTTTTCAAGAAGCCCTCTAGTCATTCCAATTCACTGACCAGAACTGGGTTATAAGACCAAGCTTCAACTCTAACAAGAAAGATGAAATTACCATTCTAGGCTTCAACTATTAAAAATGTACTGCTGGAGCTAGGAATTGGGTTAGTTGGGGCATGGAAGCAAGATACAGTCAAATGGAAATGTTGGGAAGAAGGAGAAAACTTTGAGCTTTATAGAAGTGAAATTGGGTTCTAGTTTGATTCATAAGGTAGTAATATCTAACAAAAAAGACAGAAAAAAGATATAAGCAAGTTCTACTTTGACACGAGAAAAGCAGCAGTTACTTGGAATGTTCACTCAGACTTCACTTCTATGCTCGTACCTATTTGGTGATTTCAGATGTTTTCGATATATTTACAATTGTGCCCATCATCTATTTCTTCCACCTCATCAAACATGCTCTTCCTTCTGGGTTCTCTGATTTGTTCAGTGACACCACATGTATAGACATCCAAACAACAAATTGATATCTTTCAATCTCTTGTGCCCTTTCATCTTAATTCATTGTCTGTTGCTCTAACAATATAAAAAACTGGGTACTTTATAAGGAAAAAAATTCTTTTGCTCACATTTATAGAAACTGGAAAGTCCAAGAACATGGCCCTAGTATCTTCTCAGTATCTTGTGAAAGCCTTCCTTTGGGTTGTGATATGGCAGAGGACATCACATAGTAAAACAAGAAAGATCAAGACAAAAGAAAGCAGAGGAGGCCAAATTCATTTTATAACAACCTACTCCTAAAGTAACTAATCTGCTTCCAAGAGAACTAATCCAGTCTCTTGAGAAGGATATTGGTTCCTCTCAAAGGTCCTAACATCTCTTAGTACTGTTGTACTAGGGACCTAGTACTGTTGTACTAGGGACCAAAGCTTCAATATGAGCTTTGGTGGAGGACCAACTGTATCCAAACCATTGCATCCTATAGTCTAATTATTATTATTATTATTATTATTATTACTATTATTATTATTATCTTGGTACTGGGAATCACACTCAGGACCTTATTTGCCAGGCAGATCCTATATTCTAGTGCGTCTCTTAAATTTCTCCCCGTAAACAGATGAAACATAGTTGGCATAGTGAAAGTTGATTTCAACATATTTGGAATTACCTCCAAGCATGTTTCAAGCTGTCTACAACTACCTGTCATTTATGTAGACTTTATTTCATATGGATCACTGACCACATCAAGAACGTGTGTCACCCAATAAACCAGTTTAGTCATTGTGGTTTTCTCGTGTGTGTGTGTGTGTGTGTGTGTGTGTGAGACAGATGAATGGATGAATGTCAGCTTGAATACTGAACAGGCCAAGGGTTTCTACTAGTAATTTGACAAGATAGATTTGGGTACAGATGGTGGTGAGGGTTGGTAGAACTTCATGGGTTTTCTGCAGTTTAAGTTGGGTTCCTCTGAGAACCCAACTATACATATAAGGGTGTATTTCTATACACCCCCATATCTATACATTTCTCATAAATGTATACATCTTTACACCCCTATTTCTATACATATGGGGGTGTAAAGATGGAATTTGAAAATGTCATGATCTGGTTTGAGTCAACGTAGTATGTGTACGTTTTAAGTGAAGTGCTACACAAGATCATCAGACAGATTTGGCATGGGAAAAAAAAGAATGAAGTTGAAGTTTGGCTTCATGTCATTCATAGGCTAGTGATGGCAAACTTTTTAGGGCTTCAATGACAACAAAAAACTGGCTGCAGCATGTGTGCCTTAGATTCATCACCACTTGCCTAGACCTTAGGCTGTCAGACCTGGTTTTCTTTGGTTCACTGTTGTACTCTCTTCCTAGGGCTCTCATAAAAAAATCACCAGAAACTGTAGCTTCAACAACAGAAGCGAATTGTCTCATGCTGCTGGAGTCTGGAAGTCTGAAATCAAGGTGTTGACAGAGCCATTCTCCCTTTGAAGTTCTAGGGGAATATCTTTTTTGCCCTTTTCATTTTGTGGTGATTCCAGGTGTTCCTGCATTTATGACTATTTAATTCTGGTCTCTGCTCCCATCTTCACATGACCTTCTTTGGGTGTTACCTTGTCTTCTTTTTGGGGGCTCTCATACAGGTGTTGGTTATTGAACTTAAGGCCCACCTGAATAATATAAGAAAATCTCATCTCATGCTCTTTAACTCAGTTATATCTGTAAAGATCATTTTTCTAAATGAGATCACTTTCACAGGCTCTAAGATGTGGACATACATTTTTTGGAGGGGCTATCATTCAACCATAGTGCTTCTCAGATGAAGGAATTTGAGATTTTTGTTAAAGATGAAACAAAATTTAATAATCTCTTGGCCTCTGAATCCAAGGATTAGAACCAGTACCAACATGAATTGCTTGAAGGAAATGATCTCAGACATCAATGACAGGCTGTATCCCACAGAATCATCTTGTTTCCTTATTGTTTTATTTTTTTGCAAGTGAGAAAAAAGGGAGCCACTAAGTTTTTTGGGTTGTATTTTCTGGATATTCTTTGAATTCATTGCACCCCTTTATTGCTACCGCCACTGCCTTATGAAGTCTCGGGTCATTTCTTGCCTGGATTATGTCATCTCCTCCACTTTGTCCATAGCTCTTTTTCTCCATTATCGGGGACTTGGCCAAGACCCCCAACTGCTTGTATGAGGAGCACAACAAAGGATAAAATAAGAAACAGAAACAAATTTAGTAATGCATGATGGGGGGCTTGGAGGTCAATGCCTCAGGATAGGCAAAGACCCAGCCATTATTTATTGGATGTGTACAATGCACTGGGTGTACACAATGATAGGAGGGGCTAGCAGAAGATTTCAGGTTGGCAGAAGATTCCAGGTTGGCAGAAGATTCAGAGGTCCATGAAACTACAGGCAATGGATAATTCTGGGATGACTCAAGAAGGTGGAGATGATCTTATGCCAAGAAGGATCTTACTCTGGAGTGTTCTTTTTCATTTTAGTAGTCTTAGTTTAGTCTTAGTGTGGAGAGGATAGCCCAGGCCAGCAGTTAATGGAAAGTCTCAAAAGGGTGATTCCAAACCTCCATTTATCCTTAGGGCAGTATGTGAAATTAGCAACTGTGAATTTGTCATCCCCAGTACTCCATACTGCATCTGGTGAACTTCATGAAACTCCAACCTCGTGTTCCTCACCTAGTGCTAAGTAACTTTTGCTTGTTCTTCCCAGCCTGTCCTTCTCTATGCTGTATTCTTTCCTGCAAACTCTTTTGCTCTTTGGTTTCTGGCTGGGTTTGGCCCATAGGGAGTAAGTGAGGAGATGAGAGCAACATGGAGATTATTTGTCTCCTTAGTTCTCTCCGTGGAGTTCACCAGAGCTGGCTGCATCCCATGGCTGAGCTGACAACTATCTTGAAGTGGCCTTCATATGACTCTCTCCTCCAGGTTTCAGTAACAGTTGCTCTCCTTTCCAAGCCCAAGGGTGGCAGTGGGGCACCTTGTGATTCTACTACACTACCCACAACATTGGACATAATCCCTTTATAAACTTCTTGAATTACCAAGTTCAGTGTATGATGTTTCTTACATGACTAATATATCTATGCTCAAAGCGTATCATTGGTTCCATTTTGACCAGAGGATAAACATTCCACCCCGGGGAGGAAGATTCCAGCTTTGCCACCACACTTACTTCCTGATACGCACACTGCCCTCCCCAATGCCCATACATTTCTGGTTTACTGATCATGTTATGTCCTTTTTCTTCTTGGAGATTTTGCAAGTAATGCTTTTTCTGATTCATCTGCCTGAGCAATATCTTTTTTATCTTCAAACATTATCCATTGCTTGTGATTTATTTCTGACTTCCCCCAGCAGCGTTAGTTGCATCCTTCCTTGTGTTCCTAATATCACATTATACACAGGTTTATTAAAGTGCTTGCCATCACTTTAACTATTTGTATGTCTGTTTTCCAACTAATCTCTGAACTCCTCTATTGCATGGACTTTACAGTATTCAATTTTTCTTTGATCTCTAAATGCCTGCTGTTGTTCCTGGTAGATTTAATAAATATTTTTGAATGATTATGTTTTATTTATGGATTGTATTATTTTTGTGCTGTTTATACAAACAAGATTATTGCAATAAAATACCATCTTCATCTGTGCAGCTGTGCACATTATATTTTGTTTTGATGAGTATTATTTTGGTTTTTCCTCGGGATAATTGTAAAAGATAGTAGATGGGAGGTGAATTCTTCCCTGTCACCTAGATTTTTAGTGGCAGAACTATGCCAAGAATCTAGAGCTCTTGATACTGATTTGCTCATCTCTTCATGAGACCATTTTGCTTCCTGAGATGCCAGATTTAAAAAAAACAACAGCAAAACCAAGGGGCAGTCTGAACTAATGAGCACTACCCCAAGGGCCACTTGGGTGGGAAACTTCAAACTGCTGTAGAGATAACTCCATGTGATTATAAACACATGTCAGGAAGGATATTTGGAAAATGTGTGTTGTCAAAAAGGTCCTAACGAATGGAACTGGTCATATTACCGGAATCTAACTTCCTGTTGCACGAGAATTATGTCTGATGTAGACTCCAGGGACTGTCGGCAGAACATAACACTTGGATTAAAATTAGGATATGAACATCAAAAAGAAGTATTCTACAACCCTAGGGAAGGGGTGGTAACCAATGGAGGAAGGAATTGTTGCTTTAATTCAAACCATATCCCATGAGAAAGTAATTTATAGGCAACACCACAAATAAAGATAAATTCAAGAGAATTTAGGGCAATTTCTGCTATTTCAGTAGGAGGCTTAAAGGTTCTTCCTTTGGGGAAGGAGCATTACCTGGAAAGTAGTCTAATAATGCAACTTATTAGTAAGAATATTCCCAAGGACACCATCAGAGAGTGTCAGGAGGAGAAGGTCATCGGATGCTAGACTTTTTGGGTCTTTTCCAACAGGAAGGGGAAAAAAGTGAAATCTGAATACTCTAGTTGGTTGAGGATCAGGGAAGACTAAATTTCAGATGTGGCAGGTAAGTAATCCCTACTGGATCTTGGTGCATTCATAGATGACAGAGAGCATCAGGGGATGCTTGTGGGTCTGTGTCACAACCTCAGAGGCCAAAGTGAAAGACCCTTGGCTAACTGAAACACCCATCAGTTGTTTGAATCTCTCTCTGTACTTCACTGAAGCCAATGAGGTTAATTAACCCCAAACAGGAAAGAAATAAAGAGAATGCATTTCTCTGCTCCAGCTCTATCTGTTAACCTCCCTGCTTCAGTGTTCTCAAACTTAAAATTGTGAAAGAAATGTAAATGGTGTCAGCACCAAAACAAAGTCACTTGTGTCGATCCTAACAGGAAAAAAAGTAAATAATTCTGGGAGGTTATGATGAAAGGGTTCTTACATGTGACACATGATTACATGATAGTAACTGTCACACAAGACTGTCAGACCCACAAGCTTGCACAGAGGCCACCAAAACCTCATAAAAAAGTTATTTTTGCAAGGCCATCTGCCCACAAACTGTCTGTTCAACCTCAGGCCAATGTCACTGTTGTTATTAATCACTATGACCAAGGATTATTGTTCCAAAATATCTGATGCAATCCTCTTCATTTTTGTTTTTAAAAGTCTCTTGCCGCAGTCTCTTTGGCTATGCCCATGGTTTACTATAGTGCATGTACTCCTGTTGCAGTGTTCAGATATCCCAAATAAGTATCAGTATTCTTTGCAGTATCTCTCTGATTGTTTGTTTTTTAATTTAGGTTAATAAAATGTTCCTATCTTTATTTTTTTTTATTTTAAAGAGAATAAAACAAAAGAGGGCAGAACAAAGCATACCAGAACAGAACAACATAAGCAACACAGCACTTTACAATAAGACAGATGTTTCTATCTTTTGGCCTGATAATTCCCATGCTGGGAATTTATATTAAGGATATAATAAGAAGTATAGACAAAGATCTAGAAAGAAGCCTAACTTTCTAAAAACAAAGGAAACATTAATTAAAGCTGATTATAAGATTCTCTGCTATTATTTAAATCATGTGTTTGAAAAACATTAACTAATATGAAGATGCTTATGATATAAATCAGAAAAGCAACACACAAATCTGTGCCTATATAAATATCTTTGTCCAGTTTTTGAAAATCCCTCTCTCTGCCTAGTTACCTATCTCTATGAATAGAAAAATATCAGATGGAAAAACATAAAAATGTTAATTATGGTTACATATAGGTAGTAGAATTATAGGGCATACTTATTTTCTCCTTTGTACTTAATTCATTTTTCCAATTTTATTAGTATAAATCAGCAAATACTTTGAGATAACACTGAAAATATTCATTCATTTTGCTCTCATTTTAAAGATAAAATCCAGACTTCTTAGCCTGGGAAATGGGGATCTTGATGACCTGGCTGCCCCCTTTGCTGTCCATCTTCCATCTTTCCCCACTTCTCTCCTATTGCATTGCCATCCGGCCTTGCTGTTCCATCTATTCTCAGAAGGTCCTGTCACTGTCACTGTTCTTTCAGGCCGGGGCCACTTGTCTGTCCTTTTTGGTAACTGTGTTTGCATACTCCTGAGTGCAGCTTTACCTCTTTACCTTTGGAAAACCTCTCTAGTGAATGCTGCAGTGTTTGCTGTACCTATTCAGGCCCTAGGTGCTCATTCTCCCAGCACAGGGTATGTTGGCTGTCAGAGGTGCTCAGATGAATTCCTGCCTTAGAGTTGTCCTAGATTCAAGGGAGCGGCCTTGCTCAAGGCTGTGTCTCCTCCCCTTTGTGGGACTGTCCACATCTAACACATGGTCTCTGCGGTACTGTCTCCAGTGCTGCCTATGCTGAGGGCAACACCTCTCTTGGGAGGTTTTCTTGTTGAATGGATTCACTCCCCTCAGACTTAAAAGTTGTTGTGAATTCCAGAACTACAAAGCATGCCAACAGCATTGGTAGCTGCATGTGTATGTGTGTCCCCTCAACCCTGCAGCATCTTATCCCTGCCCTTTGAAGGCATTAGATGGGGGCATTTATTCCTCTCTCATTTTGCTGGTGATGTGTTTGCATTTTGAGTAAATCTGGGCTCTCACCTCTCCTCCTTTACTTCTTTGCAGGGAAAGGAACTTCAGTCAGTTGAGGAGAAGCAATTGGGTGCCCATCCTCTCTTTCTCTTTCTCTGTTGGGGAATAGCCTAGAGAAAGTGAGCATTCCATGCTCCTTGAAGCCTTAAGTTTTAAAGGGCAGATCCCTGTGCAGCAAAAACTGCTGTCTGCCAGCACTACCTGGCACTGCCTGGGTGACTTCAATGGCATTACATAAATAAACCCAATGTCCTGAAGTCATACTTTGCAACCAAGACTTTGTCTATTTAAATAATGGTGCTATTTTCCTTTTACCTGTCTGATTCCCATGCCTCAGAACTTGGGCAGGAAAGTTTACTGGATACCTTAAAACCTTTATCAGCCAGGCCTCCTCTGGCTGGCCTTTAACCAGTTGGTGTTATGGTTTGTATCTAGATGTCCCCTCAAAGCCTCATGTGGTCATAGGTGGAGCTTTTCAGAGATGGCAGGATTTAGAGTATGTGGTGCTGAGATCAATAATGCATGATTACTCTATTAGTCTACTGATTGGTTTGGCATAGTTCTGGGTAGCATTAAGAGTGTCCCATCCTGGATGTGAGTGAACCTGCCCTAAGGGTGGGTAGCCTGGATACAATGTAAAGGGACAGAAAGAATCTGTTGCTTATCACTTATAGCTTGCTGCCATTTGCCTTTTGCCTGCCATGAACTGTTCTTCCTCTGTGATGTCCCTCTGTCATGGCACCCTGTCTTGTAGCCAGCCAATTATGACCTGAAACCTCTACAAACTGTAAGCCAAATGAACCTTTCCTTCTTTAATTTTGTGTGTCAGGTATTTTGTTTCAACAATGAGAAAAGTAACTAAGACATGTGGTATTGATAAACATCTATTTTTGGTGAGTAGCCAAGAATTTGAGGGAGAGGGTGAGATGGTAATAGTGGTGAGTTTACCTAAGATGCTAACTGGGCAGGGGTGTCCTTTGCATGGTTTTCTGACTATAGGAATGTCCTGACTCACTTTAGATTTATGAAAGTAAAGGAGGGACTTTCCCAATAATCTACCCACTCTTCAAGTGACAGTAAAAATAGTCATGAAATAAACAACTTTCTCACCAAGGTTCTTTCCTGTTCTCACAAATTTGTAAGTTTGAGTAACTGGGTGAGCAAGTGGGTTCTGATAGTGACTATAGTAGTTCTCTTCTGTTTACTAAGATCCTGTTCATATCTGACTTCCCCAGCCTAGCATAATCCATCTGGTCTAAACTTCTACATTCATTGCCTAAAACATGCATTGCAGACTTATTATTCTTGATTGGTTTTATGATTTGCTTAGACATTGTGATGATTTTTTTTTGCTCTGTCTGCATTTTATCTCAGATTCCAAGAACTATGTCTTATAACTCTTTATATTTCCTCCTACTTTCAAAGAGTGATATAGAATGTTTTTAGTTTGATAAATGAATACCAACCAAGAAAGAACAAGCAAAAACATTTTTTATCAGAAGTTGTTGTAGCAAGGGACTTTGCTTGTGTGTTGGCAATGACTCAAAGGCAAGCAAAGGAGTGAGGGAAAGGGAAGGCTTCAGGTGTGTGCTGATTGGAGGCTGGTGGTGTAGGGATGCTGGGGGTGCTTAAGTATAAGTGTGGTAACCACTGTGATTGGTTAGGATATGTATTTGACTTTCCCTTGTTGGTCCTAATTTGGAAAAAAGACAAAAATTAGGGAAACTGACAGTTCGTCAAGTTTTGGCTCTTTCATGCCAGTTGTTATAAGGTTGATTATTTGACTTCCTGAATTGTTGATAGAGACAGTGGTCTGAATTTATGATGGCAGGCTGCTTTCCTAAGCTAGGTGCTGTCAGTAATGGGTTGGTTTCCTGGGCTGTAGATTGTAGGCCACAGTTTTATTTTATGTGCAGCCTGTCCATTACCTATTTATTTGTATATTTAGGCTCTCAGGAGCTGCCAATAGACATTGATTGAATTAATGTTGTGATTATGGTTAGATGCACCTTCTGAATTCATGTTCTATCTCTTTCTTTTGGCTACTTGAAAGTTACTTATTTAATAAATATTTTGTTTTATTTTTATAACAGGATCATAGAAGTAGCACAAATCTACTCTTTTCATTCCCTTTCTTAGTCACTATCTTGAAGTCTAAAACACTGGTGAAACTGGAGTCATGGTTAAATTTGCTTTAGTTCAAGTCCCTCCTTTTATAGACGAAGAGATAGAGACCTAGACACTTGCCCAAGGACATGCTGCTCAGTGATAAGCTTACATTCACCATGGAAAAGAGGTGGATGGTCAGTCTCCAGCTCTGACCTTTGAAGTCTTTATGCAACATGTTGAAGAACAGGAAAGATCTTGCGCAGTTTTTAAAATCTGGGAAAAGATGAAGTTCCCAAGAGTGGAAGACTTTGAAGAACACTTTTAAAAGCCATGAGATAGGTCAGTGTGTGGTGTGAATCTTTTTGCATTCATCATGACATATGATATGCTATATTTATTTCCATGGCTGCCTTTACACAGTACCACATCCTGGGAGACGGGCATGTTTAAAGAATATTTAGTTTTTTCTTCTTCTAGAGGCTTGAGGTCTAAGATGAATGTGTCCATAGGTCCATGCTCCCTCTGAAACACATAGGAGAGAATCCTGCTTTGCTCGTCTAGCTTTTGGTGTTTTCTGGCAATCCTTGGATTGTAAATACATCATCCTAATCTCTGCCTCTGTTGTCACATGGTGTTCTTTCTGTGTGTCCCTGTCTGTCTGAAATGTCTAGTCATATTTGATTAAGGGCCTATCCCTCTCCAGTATTACCTCATCTTAAATGATTACATTTGCTATGTCCCTGTTTCTAAATAAGGTCACATTCTGAGGCATTAGGGACTAGGACTTCAGTCTATCTTTTTGGGAACACAGTTCAATCATAATACAAGCCATGAAGCAGAGCTATGTCCTCTGTTTGGATCTCCAAAGTCAAGAATTCCTAGCTTTCTTTTCATTTTCCAGTCACTGCCAGCACACAGCTCATGACTAAACAGCATGTCTCCAAAACTGGTGACTCGCAGTGCTGCAAACAGGGCCATGTGGAAGACTGCTTAGTAAGAAGTTGTCATCTAAAATAAAGTCACCAGGTTCCTTTGTAAAAAATGCGTCAGAGGGTATTTAGAATCGTCATACCATCCCACTGCTACACGTTGGTGGAACTATTAAATAAATTACATATTTCTGTCTTTGTAATTTCTGTCTTTTTTAGGAACTTCTTGTTCACGATTGTCTCTGCACATATTTGTCTGAGGGAGGATGCTCACCCACCTTATCTCAGCATTTAACCTTGCCTGTTTCTGAAGTTCATGCTGCCCTGAAGTCTTCTGCATTCACCCTGTCACCTCTGTTCGTCATCTACCACTTTTTTCTCTTTTTTACACTTTCAGGAAGTAATTTTTTTGCTCAGGTAGAAGTGTGAGAGGAAAAGTGTTCTGCTTGTTTGGTGATTCATTCCTTTGCTTTTTTCCATTTCTAAATGTTAAGGAGAAAAGAGTTTTTGTTAGACTTTAATAAATTGGCATGGTCAGTGGGGTGAGCAAAGGCGGTCATTTGTAAATCACGTTCAGCAGAACGGCAGCAGCCTTGTTTATCGGTCTTTGTGTTCTCCAGGAGAGTAACATCATGGTTCTCACACCCACTGAAATCCGAAAGACTGACTCCTCTGATGAGAGACTGATTTCTGATGAGGAGATAATCCTCTCCATTTCCTTCTTGATGATCATGCGTGAGTCATGGCAAGATGGATGTCATCCAAGCATTCTCTTCACTCTATTTCTGGATGTAGACCATGAATGGATCCATGAGTGTGTTTGAGTTGAGGTAAATCTGAGTTTCCTCATTTAAATACTAAGCTCTCCAGAAGGGGTTATGGACTCATTTATGTTTCTCCAAAATTTGTATGTTGATGCCTTAAGCCCCAGTACCTTGAACTGTGACTATACTTGGAGATGGGGCCTTTGTTAGGTAATTAATGTTAAACGAGGTCTGTGGGTTGGCCATACTCCAGCCTGCTTGGTGTTCTCAGAAAAAGTAATTAGGCCACAGACATATACAGAAAGAAGATGAAGTGAAGACAAAAGAAGAAGATGGCCATCAATAAGCCAGAAAAGATCCACAATGATCACTCCTTGATCTTGAACTTGTAGTCTCTACACTTGAAATAAATTTGTACCATTAAGCCACTTCATTTGTGTCCTTTGATATAGTAGTTCTAACAAACAAATGTAGAGGAAGACAGCCTTGGATATGTGAAGTGAGTCTTTAAGCAATGTCACTTCTACCAATGAGGCTTCAGGACCATGTTCCCAAGCTCCCCAGTCATGGTCCAAGCCTTACTTACATGACGTGACATTGCATTTACTATGAAAAAAGATCATACGAGTCAACTTCACTTATGAATGCAGTTTAATTGGCATCCCAAAAGTGGTGTCAGTTCTTTTGCCATTTTCTGCAACACCAAAGGAGAATTTTCTGAGCTAGTATTTTTTTTAACTGCAAAGATGACAAATGTTATCAACGAAATCCAACCCAAGTATATTTTCATCCCTTTTCCTCTTGTCATGATAAGCCAGAAGTATTTGTTGCCAGAAATGGAAAACAGCTTGCTCATCAGCCAGATGATCACAGCATTCAAAGTTCTACTCGTTTGCCATGTGTGAAAAGTTAAGAATTGAAAACAGACAGGCTTATGCGGCTTAAACAGTGAGATTCGTGAAGCAAGAAGAGGAGATATTTGTATGCTAGGAGAGGAGCAGTGGAGATGGTGTTGATGGCAGAGTGAAACATGGCTCTTGGACTTCTCTGATACCTGACATGAAATTCTTTAGTATTTCAGTTGCTCTTACTGCTTGGTTTGAAGAGAATATCCCCATGAGTTCTTAGCAGAACGAAGAAGTGTATAATGGGCCTCAAAACTTATGACTGCTCATGACATCTTGAATTATCCCACTATTTTTCCACTTGTGAGGAAATACATTTTTGTCAAATTCTTGTGTGATAGTGTTACTACTCATTTATTCCATTATTATATTACAATGCTTTGGGTTTGCAGAGTGATTTCTAATCATTTTTATTAGTCCCTCTTTGAAACCAAGGAAAGGATTTTTTGACAGTAGAGTCATTTTAAGAAGTAGAAATACAGATTTACAGAGGCCGAATGATTAACTCAAGATTTCCCCTTCCAAGACAAAACAGCGAAGAAGGAGGAGAAGGAGAAGGAGAAGGAGAAGGAGAAGGAGAAAGAGAAGGAGAAGGAGAAGGAGAAGGAGAAGAAAAAAGAAGTCATTTGCATTCTGGGTTCTAATTTTCAGGTCTCTGAAAGTTCACAGAATCACATTCTGTTTTACTCATGTTGTTAGAAGTCATTTGCAGTTCAACACTTAAATTCACTCCTGTATCTGACTCTCAAAGTCTTCTTACATGTTACTTTGACCTCGAAAATTTATCTACTTAATACAGGCAAAACTCTACCCCATCTGATTCTCCCTTGTCACAGCAAGCTCAAAATAGGCCAAACTAAGCAAATTCTCATGGAAAGAGCTGTATTGAATCCACCTCCTCTCTGTAAAGCTGGGGCTGCCAATTAGTCTCAAGGGTAAGTGTTTTATATTATGGGAATTCCAGCTGGATGGAGACCAGGGATTTGAGAAGGAGGAGGGAGGAGAAGTGTGACAAATTTCCAGGGACACCTTCTCCTTCCTCACATGAGTAGCTCCATCTCCCCCCACTCACGGGTGATCTGTCCCCAGGTCTCAGGTTTGCAGTTGATGAGTGCTCAGCAGTAGGCTGCAACTCTTCTTCAGATGAAAGGACAGATCAGAAGGTACCTATTACATGTCTGTGAGCAGAGAAACAAAGGCCCGGCTGCTGACACCCTCCTACTAAGTTGGGTTTAATGGTAGGTTTAATTTCCTCGTGCTTGCTCAAAGAAAGAAACAGGGAGAGCCAGGGTATGAGTGGTGGTGGTGGTGAGAGGGGGGAACGACAGCTGTTGTATTCATGGTTAATCAGGTGTGTCTCTCTTTGTGTCGCATCTGTCTGCTACTGTTGCCAGGCCACATGTGAAAGGGAATGGAGGGGAAGGGCCATTCATGTTCAAAGCCGCCAGCACTGACCTCTGCTTCGTTCTCCTAGGGGTAGGAGAGCTTGTCTATTTAACTTTCCCTATTCTAGGAAGCTGTAATTCTACTTTATTATCCCACCCTAACCATTTTGGCCTGACAAATGCAAGCTGCATCCAGAATGCTATAAATCTGGTAGAGAAGGAGGCCTCCTCCCTCCTTCTCTTGCATTTCCTTTGGGATCCCATTTGATTTGTCAAATGAGAGAAACCAGAAAGAGAGAGACAAACAAGCATTCAGAGCATCCTGGTTTGCCCTTGTCCCAACAGGACCTGACACTGTACATAGATTTCCTTGCTGAGAGGGGCTGTGAGGCTTCCCCGGGCCACCCCTAGATCCCTCTTTTGCCTCTAAACCTGTTTGTCTCACAAGTCGCAGAAAGGCATGGTGTTTGCGTCAGACCTTAGTCATTGCTCTGGCACCACATCTTTCCCTTGCATCCCTCCATCCCCGCCTCCCTCTGCACCCATGTTCAGAGAGAGAGCTCAGTGAAGGAGGGAGAAGAACACGAGGCAGCTTCCGGCCCCTCCTAGAACTGGGCCCATGCTCTGGTTACTGCTGCCCAGGCATGCCAGACACGACTCTCCTCAGTCCCATGTAGAAACAGCTGAAGTGGAAACCACCTCTGCTCCCTACTCACCAGGGCCCCAGACTGCATTAAAACTCAGTGTTTCAGGCCCATCATCTTCTCCAGCTGTAGGCTCAAACTGCCTGCTGCTATGAGGTGCCAGGGCTCCATCTCACCCGTTTGGAGATGCTTTGCTTTCATCTTCTACCTTGGGCCCAGCATGTGGGTTTCTTGGAGAAAACGGTAGTTGTCAGCATCTTCAAGACTGAGGATCTCTGGCTCCAACTTTGGCTGTCTTATAGCATGGGCCATCCCTATGGACTCAGTATGGCTCACAAGAGCTCACCGTTCGCCAGCCTCAAAGTTGGCCCTAACTTTCACCCAATCTTGTGCAGTTAGAGTTCAGCTTTTGGGGTGTGGTGTGTGCATGCATGTATGTGCATATATATCTATCTTTTTCAATCAAAATGACTAATTTCCCACGGCACAGGTTGTCATCAGCACTAGCTGAATTTCCTGTCTGTGAGCCTATACTGATTACCATGGCTGCACTGCTGACCTGCAGCTTGGGGGTCAGGAAGCCTTTGTTTCCCTGATGCCAAAGGACACTGGAAAACCATCTCATTGCCTGTGCTTGGCACTTCTCCCTCTGATACACCTATGTCTCCAAATTTCAGTGATGTCAATAGGCAAAAACTAAGCTCCTCATAGAAGACTATCATCTTGATAGGTTCTGTCGGGCCTTCGAGAATTTGTCATCTTATTAGAGGCCAAGGGCCATCAGACTCAAACAAGCAATAACAAAGTAGAACCGGACATGGTATCTAAGTTACATACAGAAAATCCTGAGCATATGACTCAGTGAATTGCTTCTATGTGAATATATTCACAAAACTATCACCCAGATTAAGAAACAAAATATTACAGCAGATGGGAACTTCTTAATTTTCTGCTTACATGGGTGCCCTACTACATTGAAAGCTGTTCTACCACACAAATGGAACTGGGATTCAGTTCTTAATATGTGGCTAAGGAAGTTTAGAAGTAGAAAAGTTTTCTATCTGCT
>PVJX010009049.1:0-62640 GCA_004027295.1 Dolichotis patagonum | reverse complement strand
TCAAAGCTACTTGAATTCTAAGTGTTTCTGAGGCCTCACATGGGAAGAACTTTTCACATACAGTGGAATAGTTGCACAGTTACCCTTTTTAGGGTTTATTTTACATATTCTCAACTTTAATAACATAATTGATTGGGTATTCATTTGTCTATTCAGATTTTTGAAAAAGTTATTATTAACTGAGGAGCCTAAAGCAACCAAACATCCTCTTGCATTTGGCAGGGTCTCATGGAAGGGAAGAAATTATTGGTCACTGATGAATTCAATCCACTTAATCGGTGGCTCGCCAGGAAATTGTTAAACTCATTCCTCAAAACTCTTATGCTTTGCATGGATATCACTGTTTCAGGTGTTGTTTGCTTTGACATATGTTCATGTAACATACACAGCCATTTCTGAGATTTCAGTGAAGTGGGGTCATGCTCAAGGTTATATGTAAATTATACACACGTACACGAACACTGAACCTTTTTTCAGCATGTTGCTTTCCTTAAACACACAATTACCGAGTCAAATTTGCTAAAGTTAGCATCCGTAGTTTCTTTCATGTTCATAAAAAATCAAGGCACAGAATTTTTGCCTTTTCCATCACACTTTTGCCAATTCAAATTTTTGCCTTTTCCATCACACTTTTGCCTTCAATTCCTTTTTAATTCCTTTAACTATTTTATCTGGCTCCAAATTTCTCTGTTGTACTTTCTTTTTCTCAATGGCAGCAGATTTGAATTCCCTTGCCACTATTTTGATTCAATTACGGAGCTGGCTTCATCAACGCTAAATCATTTTGTTCTTCATCTTTCTCCCAAAATAACCATTGGTGGTCACGGAGAATATAGTAAGATTAATTTGAATGATTTCAGTCTTGGTGTCAACTGTAGCAATTGCGGAACCAGAAAATTGAAATCTACACAAAGTGAACTCACTTAAGGTGTTGCTAGAGACAAAGGCTATAATAAAGCAGGAGATATAAAATACAGACAGACATGAGATTAGAGAAGCCATTCAAGAAGAAGTGTCCAAGGCTTTCGTTTTCACAGAAGCAGCTTATTCTTTGGTTCATAAACCACAAAAATACCACAATAAATGGGTCATATCACATTATAAATGAGTTTAAGGCACAAATGTACTGAGTAGTCTTTATTACTCCTTTGGTTATATAGCCAAAACACCCCAAGAGGCCACATAAATCAAGTACAGGCCTTGTGATCTATGTATTTGAAATAAAGACATGTCTAGTATTTACAGGGTTAATAAGATCATAAATTTCTACCTACTGTACTTCATGCCCTCCTATCTAAAGTTCAACAGCATAATAGCTTCAGGTATTATGGAAAATAAGCATAAATCTACATAGACTCTCTCTCTCTCTCTCTCTCTCTCTCTCCTTAAATCCTTAAATATATTAAGGAACTTAAATACACATAAAATATGTCTGTTCCCAAACCTGTAAACATACCAAACTTTGAAACTCTATACCTAGGTGCAACTTCTGATATTCACAAAGAATTTACATAAGAATATATTTGTTGAAGAATACCTCCAATGAAGTGATACATTTAAACTCATATTTAAGTGAAATCATAGGGTTCTAAAAAGAACCTTCAAACAATTTGAAAATCAAATAATATAACAATATTTTTCTTGTTATTAAAAAAGGAAAAGTATCATTGAGGTTAACGTAGTGATAGAGTGCACAGTGGCATTAATTCATGCTTCTTATGTGAAAAAAATCACTGCTGTTAATTTGTATGGATGCCAATAAGAGGAAAATCTTTAAAAAACCAAGGTGAAGTTCATGTTTGAGTGAAAGTCAAATAATTTATTATATGATAGGCATAGTTTCCAATGTAGTTCTGTTTATATCATAACAAACATAAACGAAGTATTGGTTTAATAGACTGGGTATGGGGGATGTTCTTGTGTATTTATTTGTTTTTTTCTCTCGTGATGCCACTACTCCAGAAGCATAATCCCACAATGACCTCCTTTGGTTTTCTCACCTGCCTTTGGATGACACTTGCTTGCATCCTTAGAGTGACTCATGAATTGTGCCACTTACAGGCACCATATGCTCCCACGAGGCCCAAAACAGAAAGATGCAGCAGGCAAAAGTACCTGTCAGCAAAGAAACTATATTTTCACAAAATAGAAAAAAAAGCATATTTCCAGAAATCTTATTTCCTACAATTTTGCTTACACATATCCTTAATCAGAACTCGACCAAATAAAAGGACTCCTTTCATTGCAAGGCGATATGCTGATGCAATATTTTTCTCTTATTATTAGGTATATTTCCACCCTGATCAAACATTAAATTACTTTTATAAGTATAAAGGGAAGAAGAGAATTAGAGTAAGAAAATAATCCTGACTACTCCACATGATATCAGAGCCCAAGATCAAGATGAAGAGCTTTTCTCTTTTTCACAATTTTCTCTTTTTCACAATCCAGAATACAATTCTGAGTTCCAGAAGACAGTCTTTGTGGTTTCCTACACAGGCAGATGAGTCCTCATCCAAGTTTTGTGCAGCTAACAAGCCTAATGACAGTGTACACAGCTAAAGGGCTGAATGGCTTATTATGTAAGTCATTTAGCAGATTTGAGAAAGCCAGCAGAGGCAACTCCTCTGGTAATTAGCTGCCGTTATGGTTCCTGATCAGAGAGAAGTGACTCACCTGGTTTGACTCTTCCACCTCCAAAGGAAAGAGCTCCCAGGCTTTCTTGTCAATTTGTTCCACACTGGCACAAATGAGAAGAGCAAAGTTGAAAGCTTAGGTGTTGCCAGCAGGCATTTATCTGAAAAATGGAGTGAATTTGCTCATTACAACAACGAAACAGGTTCGTGTCTCTGAGTGTCATCCCAGAGTCTCTTTAAGCTGACAGTCTCCTTGGGGGCACTGAGGAAACTTCCCTGCCACCTCCAGGGAATTTCAAGGGTTTCATCAATATTTTTGCTACCTTTAGATGTAAGTGCTTTCAAATATGTGCCTTGCTTATGCTGTGGCCCATCTGGAGGGTTTACTGCTTAGTCAGAGAACTAGGACTTTATAATAACACAAACTACCAAGCTTCCGGCTAGCACACTTTGTTTGGAAAAGATGAAAGATACAGGATTTATGCGGCACCATTCAATTCTGAATGGTTTGTAGGTTTTGCCTTTACTATTTTGTCTGCTTCATTTCTTATTTGGCTATGCGGAAAATCTCCCTTTTGCTAATTTTTAACAGCGTTTTTGAGCTGGTCTTTATGTACCATAAAGTCTTTCCACTTTACAATGAAATGCCCAACTCAGTGATTCTGGTAAACTTACAAAGTTCAAAAATTACTAAACTCTTGTATTAAAGCATTTATGTAACCTTGTTGACTGCTATGTTCACTTAGCAGTCAGTCGGGGAGTCTAATTCCAGGCCCAGGGATACAATCACTACCTCATTTTCTGTCTATCCTGATATTTTTTCTGGATTATTTTTATTATATCAATTAGTATGACGTGCTGTCTTTTACATTTGATTTCTTTTACTTAGTATATTTTTGAGGTTCATGGATGGCACTGTATCACCATCATTTCAGTTTTTTTTAATCGATGAATACTAAGTAGTCCATAGTATGGATATACCAGAGTTGAATTATTCATCACATAGTTAGAATAATTTGGGTTGGTCTCACTTTTTAGATGTTACAAATCATGGTTTTATGAAAATTCATCTGTATTTATGTTTGTGGTGTTTATAAAGCTACTTTATTTTTGTTTCCTCATTTTTGGGGGAGACATCATTATTTTATTTTTCAGTTTTTTATATTGGTTTAAGTTCCTGATACATTCCCGTGTTTGTGTGGATATATATTTCCATATTCCTTAGATAGCTACAGAGAAGAGAAATTGGAGGCTTACAAATATAATTTGTTTGAAAACAGACAATTTTTCAAAGAAAAAGCATACTTTCATATTCCCATAGAATTGGAAAATTGCAATTTCTCCAAGCTCTCAACAACACTACTGTTACTCCTTTTGCTTATGGCAATTGTTTTACACATTTAGAGGTGCTGCAGTGTGGGTGAGCGTCTATTTCTAAGTTTGTATTGATGCTGAGCTTCCTTTGCATTTGTTCTGTTTAAATGGACATTTGAAACTTCAACTGGATCATTTTCCTGATTGGTATTTATTTATTTTCTCTCTTTTTGGCCCTTTTTCTTTGTACACACACACACACACACACACACACACACCTTAATTGATTGCTGAGCCATAACTGATAAACTCTTGTGCTCCTCGAGTGTTTTTTTTTATCTACCTCTGTTATCTTTTTATAAAACCTATCTCGCTTATTTTCTTGCATTTTAACACGTCAAGTTCTATAGATCAGAATATTTTGAAATATGTTAACAGAGTTAAAAGAATTATTTTCAGAATTTAGAAATTTTTAAATCTATGTAACTTCTTTTAAATATACCTATGCATGATAAATGCTTTCCTTCATATCTGTAATGCACATTGATTTAGTGCACAGATTTTTATTTCTTGAATAGCCATGTAAGAGAACAAATGGCCTTGTAATTAGATTCAGTTGCTTAAATTAAAATAAACTAAAAATTTAACTCGGTAAGGTCATTTTATTAGTTTCAGGAGTATCTTTTTTTGCAAAATTTTAATAGATGTCTTGGTAGTATGCGTATCTAACATTCTAAAATGAGCATTCTGTGACTTAATTCTCCAGATGCATTGATCACTTGGGAACTCTGAAAAGGGAGCAGGATCAGTGGAGAGAGGGGAAGGGACCTGACAGCTAATTGTGTGTGCTTGGGCCTGGGGGCATGGTCTCCTCCACTGGTACAGGATGATAGCTGGCTCATTATTTTCCCAAATTACAGACCAGTTTGGACACATTTGGATGGCATGGCCATATACTATTTTTCCAAATCACAAATGAAGTTGCTACTTTTTTTTGTTATTGTCTATAAAGCAGCATGCAAAATATCACTTGGAGCCAATAGTATAAAGAAGTAGAATCTCTGGAGAAGACCAAAGAAGGAAAACATAATTAAAATGAGAGAATAAAGCAAAGTGATTTTATTAACCACAGGGAGAGAGAATACGTGTAAATCTCCAGTGAAGGTCTTGCATTAAAATGTCTTTATGTCTAACATAAACAAAGACATCTATTTCTGAGGACTCCCAAATGTACCATCATAGAGTTAGATCAGAATATTTTTCAATGACATTCCATTAACTTGCTTTGTTGGAAATAAAGGATCTCACCAAATTCCCTGTATGTCAAACAAATACAATAATGCTTTCTCTCTAATAAAGAAATTCTACTGACATTTTATTTTAATGACCCAAAGGAAGCAGCATTAATACAACACAAAATAAAATTAAAGGTGTACTCTTTTTGATGCAATGTAAAAATTTGGATTAAATCTTCCTTACTAATTTGATGACATTTTCAATTTATAAACTTTTTCATAAATTGAAATGATCTATTGATGATTACAGTCTACTAAAGTATGTTGATGCTCTTTGAATTGATTTTAAATTCAAGTATAGACTGCTTTCTGTGTCTGTTCCTCTTTCTGCCAGAGACCCTTTCTATCTTGGACTCATGTATGAAAGTAAAGGACTGTTATCACCACTGTGCCTCACTATTTTGATAGCCTAGTAAGTTGTTCCCATCTCACTCTGCAATGGCTTTAGAAACAGTCAACACATATGCCACAACTCAACTTTTTAAAAGAGATTTGATCTGTATTACAAAAATTGTCATTCTTCACTAAGATAGCATTTCAGGGGCTCCTAAGTTAAAACAAATTTCTTAATATTTCAATTTCACTCATCAGATATATGAACCATAGATAATTAAATACTTGATAACAACAGTGTAGGAAGTGACGTTTTAAGGCTTTTTGTGAGAATAAGGATTTATATATTAATTTAGTGAATAGTTTACTAGCATTGCTTAAAAAATTAAGACTGCTTCTTCTTATGGCCCAACACTTGTGCCTCAAGTATCTGACTTTGAGACACGCTTCCAGCCCTCTCCAAAACCCCTAGATGTTGTTGTATGTAATATGTTACATACAACAGATGTTGTACGTAATGTTAGTATTAACATAAACTACCATAAATCTAAGTGTTCAACAATTAATGTCTAAATAAATTGTGGAAAACAATGTAATTTAATATAAAACATTTATAAATAATTGTTAGATCTACATATTTTATCTTTTTTTTTTAATAGGGTCACACTGTGTAATTCAGGCTGGCCTTGAATTCATTACATTGCCTCAAATTCAAGGTGACTCTCCTGCTCCAGCCTCCCAAATGCTGGTATTACAGGTGTGTGCCACCACACTTGGCTACACCTACATATTTTAATACAGATAATAGCAAGAAAAAGGATGATCAACAAAAAGTAAATTTCTGAATAATGTTAAATTATGACAGTACTGATTTGAGAAAGTACAGAAAATTATGTAAAATATTCTTTCAAGTTTATAATAGATTTAATATATGTAAATTTTCAAAAATCAGCCAACAAAAATATAAGAAATGGTGATCAACTTTGGTGAGAAAAGGAAGTGACTAGATTGTGATGTGATAACTAAGGAATGATTTTAATTGTAGTAATAATATGCATTTATAGTAATGAAAAAGTTATCAATTATACAATTGAAACTTAATAAATTGGATACTTATTCAAATTTAATCTTCATTAATATTTACATGCAATTTTCCTGAAAAATGTAAATATCTTATGTGTCATATTCATATTTTCATACTAAAGATATAAAATATATACTTATATTAGGATATATTTCTGCAAAAAATATATTTCTACAGTGAAAGAATAAATAAATGATTCTTTTCAAGTCTGCATGCTACAGATAACTTGATTATATGATTATCAATTTACCTTGTATGTTAATTTAGTTACAATAAAATATCATTATCAATCACTCATGTCTGATTGCCTCTGAAGCAGTTGTGGATGTCAATTGAATGCAATCTTTAGAACACTAGCATTAATGTTTTACAACTATCGTCAAACAGGGATGCTGCAAGTACAACACTCAAAGCCTGTCTATGTCATACTGAGCGGTGTTTCATTTTATATGGTTCACAGATTGAGGATTCTGAGGAGTGACATTGTATCATCACTGGTGCTGAAAGCAGCTCCAGAAACAGCCGCATTAGCCTTGCTGCAATTTTGACGCCAGAACTTCCAACATTCGCAGGAATCAATTTGACTTTGCCATCATGTGTTGTTTATACCAGTATTTAATATTAACAGAAATGTATAAATTCATAAAAGATGCTTTAAATGTGTTCTGAGCCATGGCAGAATCTTACGTGTTTGCAAAGTAGAGTTAAGAAATGATAAAATGGAAAACAACAGCATACACCCAAAAAACAGAAGTGAGAGAGAAGCATGGGTGTGTGGGGCTGGGAATGTTGGAACAGGGGCAAGGAGAAGGTAAAAGAATAAGGGTGGCAATGAAGAAAGAATGAGCATCTTTTTTCTGTACTTTACTGCAAAGCCATTCTTAGTTGAGACCCATAAATAGCTCATCTATATATGCATTATAGTTTATCATTCTAAGAAAATAGATGAATTTTTCCTTGAATACAACTTAGAATATTAATGTTTCTTTTGATTCATTTTAAATTGAATATATTTTCAGTGTGTCTTTCAAAGTAAGCAATTCCACAGTTCTACAAGGTGGAAATATATTGACAAAGACCCGCTTTAAAATCAATCTTATCACTCTATGTAATATTTTGATAGGTCCATAAATATCACTGCAATACTATGGTCACAGAGTAATTTATAACACTAAAATATATACTGCAAAAATTTTATGCAAAGTTTATCTTTCTTGCTAGTACAATTAGGTTTCTTCATGATTTTACTTAAAATACAATATAATTAAATGTTTTCTTCTGATCAAATAAGATGTTTGGTCCTTCAGAGACCTGAAGGATACGGAAAATGAGAGGGCTGGATGGTTTAACAAGCAGGGCAGTAAAAGCTCTTAGTGGCTCCCTTGTATTTTTTCCTACATTCCCACTTAGCTCACAGCAGCAAAATAAGTAAGGAGCCACGTCACTGGATAGTATGAAGACTACCGAGACTCCTCGGCACAGGGGAGAACAGGAAACCACTAGTGCAGATTTGCTATCCTGTCTGGTGTTTTCAATTCTCTTCCACTTTCCTGTTAAACAACGTAACTATCACTAAAGGAGATGATGTTCTGAGGGAAAAAACAGCCTTGATGTTATGCATAAGTCAATTGTCCCGGACAGGGAAGAAGGTCTGAGAGTTTGGGTCCTTGTTTAACGTGGAGCAATGCAGTATCAATCTTAGGGGAGACTCTTTTTAAACTGAAATCCGCTCTGCCATACTTGAGTACTCATGCATTACAGTGAAATAAAATTCCAAGATTCTGTATTAAAATATCATCAGAAGCACATTGCTTATGAAAACTGCATTAAGCCAATAACAAATAGTATTTGTTGTTTGCATCAATTTCTGATTTGTTTTTCATTTTTATGACAGATAATATAGGTACACAAAATGACAGACCAGATTTACATCAGCATGTGTAAAATAGCAATTTTTTTGATGAAAATATGAACATACTAATAAATAGTAGATTAAAGGAAGAAAGTATAGTGAGTAAGGAAAACAGAGTTTGTGGCTTAAATAATGTCAAAAAATAAATTAGTAGCTATGAAGTTCTTACATAAATATACAAGAATAATGTTTCCATCTGAATAAAATAGAATGAATAATTTCTTTATTTTTTTTCTTTTAGCATATGAGATGATTATATTGATGTCCTAACCTGATTTGGTTACAGTCCTCAGTTATTCAGTTAAATACTAATTCAGAGGTCCTTGTGAACATAGATATGATTAAAATCCATAATAGACTGTCTCTGAGTAAAGGAGCTCCCCCTTGGTCATCTGGGTGAGCCTGAGTTCCTTGAATAAAAATTGTGCCTGTGGTCAGCGCTTCAGCCTTTTCCCGTGTGTCCCAGGGTGCCCTCACTGGTGGCCTGCTCTGGGGATTGAAATTTACCTACTCAGACCCCATGATGGCAGAGGCCAAATTCCTACAATAATTATCTTCATTATCTCCCACCAGGTCTGCTCTCTGGTTGAACTCTGATCCAATTTACATGAATTATTACTAAAGATAAACTACCCACTAGAATAGAAAACAAGAAATCAGCATCAGGGAACCATTATTTTTGGATCAAATCACAGTATAGTTAAAAATACATAATATCAGATGATTAAAAATCCTATAAAATTGTTAATGAGCATTTGCAATATGAACAAAAAGCTGGTAACATGGTTAAATCTAAGGCAGAGTGGTTGAAAAATAAAGTAAACATAAAGTAAAGAAGGAAAAAGAAATAAACTCCAAATACAGTAGACTTTACAGGTAAAATATTATTTTGAGCAACTATATTTACTAGCATAATTTTAGTTGACTTGGTTACTATCTGAACATCAGTATTTCCAGAAAGTAATGTAGTCACAATATTTTAAAAGCCAACCTAATATCTCCTTTGTTCTAAGCAACCTTCTACGCGTCTCACAGAGAGCAGACATATTAGACTAACCTAAGTCCATTCTGAACAACTGACCTATTCCTCTTATCTACCCATCATGAAACCAGCTCTCCACTTATTCTTACTCATCTTTCCAAATTCTTTGACATTATCTATGAATCAGGGCAAATCTGTTCCTTTGATCCTATCTCTACCCAGGCAAACTGGACACCTAAATGCTGGGTAAAAATATTACTCTTTGTGGGCAGGGAGAGGGTGTGGAAGGGATTATGAATAGAGAATACAATTCTCTTTTTTAAGCTCTTTTATAAGACCAAGGCCAATGAAAATCACTCGCTAATCCTGAAGAAGTGCTTTCCGGTTTGTACCCAAATCTAATACAAAACTATGTAAACAAAAGCACAGAGTTTATACAGAGAATTTCCAAGTTGTCTTTACAGCATGTAGGTGTTAGCAAAAGGAGATGTTAGAAACAGATGCTTTGAGGATTTGACCTATCTGTTCAGGACACTTCTGACTTCCATTGCTACTTACCAATATGGCACTGCTGAAGAGGTGTAGCATTTTGGTTAAGAGACTCAAATCACACAAAATCTGTGTTGAACAATTCATGTTACGATTTTACTTGATGATCAGAGATCAGACTTTTATCAGGGCCATGGTCAAAGCAGTACATTTACTAGCAGTAGATGCCATTAATTCTCTCTGAGGGCCAAAATGCCATAGGACAGAACGACAAAATATTTTGGAAAAGTATAGGTGGCAAAACTTCAAAATCTGAACTTTGATTTCTGTCACAACTAAACTCTATAATCATAATGAAATAGCAGACATAGACAACAGGAATCAACTGAGTATGTACCAGTAAAAATCTGTGCAGAAAAAAATGAGATGAATTTGATTTGTTCAGCACACTGTTACATCCAAGTTCTAACTCAAACCCTTAAAAAACATGTGGAAGAGTCCCAGGAGACTGAAGATGGGGGAGGGGCGGGTAGAATTGAGCTATGCCATGTATAGGAATTCATTAATCTCAATGATTGCAAACATTATGTGTCATAACGATGAGCTAAGAATATTAACAACACAGTTGGAAGTAGAAAAAAGGAATTTAGAGGCAAAAAGTGGGAGGTAAGTAGGAAAGGGATTAAACAGAGAAATAAACTATATTATGTACATGTTCCTAATCCCCAAGATGGATGTAAACTTCATGTTTTCTTAGGAAAAAAATCCTAAGAAAAAAGAAAAAAGCATTTGGGCCTATAGTGTCAAATAGAAGTTAGCTTGCTCTGAAACCTGGATTCCCTACAGAATCCTCTCCTACATTTTGCCTCTCAAAACTGCAAGTTTGATGGGCTACTTACTGAACAATTCAGAAAAGTATATTCAAATCCATGCACATTTCTTAAACGCAAATCCCAATTCCCTTACAAACACTGAATTATTTTGTTGAAAGATGGTGTGAGTTCAGCTTGAAGACTTCTGAGACTCTGGGAGCTTCGCTGTGGAGGCTGGTATGTGATCTTTTTTTCCTAAGTTTTTCATTCACCACTCATTCATGCAATTTATTAGTTTCTTCTAGGATATCTACTATTTTCTGCACACCACGAAGGAGAAGCATGACTCCTAAGGTACCAAACAATATTTTCTATGATATATTAACAAAATGCGTTTCTTAAAAAAATAAAATCTGGCAAAAATCAAGATAGCAGACGGGTGTCTAAGGTAAGACCCACAGATACATCTCTGTGAAAATGTGCCTTTCATTATCATATAACACTGACTGTTTTTCTTTTCACCAGCTCTGATGGTTGATTATATGCAACAATTTGACTGAGGCTCAGAGTACCTAAGAATTTCCTTAAGCACTATTTATGAGTGTGTCTGTGACACATTTCTGAATGTGAGGAGCATTTGAATGGGTAGACTGAGAAAAGGAAATCGCACTCCCAAATATGAATGGACATAACTCAGTCATTTGAGACCCTGAGTACGAAGGAACAAAGGAAAGGAGAATTTGCTCTCTCTTTTTCTGCCTGGATGGTTGGAATGGAATTTTCATCTTCACTTGTCTTGGAATCGGACTTATGCTGTTATCTCTCCTGGCTTTTAGGTCTTTGATCTGAGATCATAACACCACTAACCACTTTTCTATCTTTCTACCTTGCTTTCTGATGAATGGAAACTTGTACCTCCCTAATCACATCAGCCAATTCCATATGTTGACAGGTTTTATATGTAAGCATTTAAAATTAAAGATAAGGTTATAGATGAAGTAAACTATTGATATTATTTATCTGGAACATCCCAAAGAATGAAAGGATTTTAGAGAAAAATATTTACTGAAAAGTGTTAGCATACAAAATTTTAGGAGGTGATAATTTTTCTTCCAGGCATGAAGTAAGACCTTGAACAATAGCTGCAATGCTTAGAATAATTTGTGTAATTTCAAAGACTAATCAAGTGAGATAAACAAGGAAGTCATTGAGGCCTCTATTTCTGTTGATTTCGAGTCATGGAGGGTAGGTCATGTTTCTTAACTTCCCCTGAGAATGAAAACTTACCTTTGGAAGTGTTGTCAAGTTCCACAGTTTCCTTTCTCACTGTAAAGCTAGGCTTCCGCCACTTGAGGGGACCAGCACGTTGGTGGTACACACTGTACACACAAGGAATACAGTTCCAAAATAGCACATTAATAAAATAAAATCCACCATGGGATCATGAAATAAAATAAAGCTAGTTTTACCCTAGAAAGAAGTGAGTGATTTAGTATATGTGCTGCTGAAGCGAGTGCAGAAATGAGTGATTTAATATCAGGGAGTTTTCAGTGACTTAAGGGAAAAATTTCAAGTGATAAAGCAAAAACATTGGATGATTTCTATTTCTCAAGACTAAAATTAGGAATGGTTGATTTTAAAAAGTTGCCACAAGCCATTTTAAGAGAAAATATTTTCCTCCTTAATTTAGAAAATTAGTCAAACATCTGTGATTAGTCTCCTTGCAAATATTTTAGTATGGCCGTAAAAGGGACGAGACTCTTAGATCAGATTCAGAGAACTGTTATTCACAGTGCAGCACTAGAACCATCAGCATCTTGCATCTTTCCCTCAGCTCCATGTCCCACGTACACAACTAAATGGGCCCGGATGGATGTCTTTCTATGCAATGGGCTTAGCTGCAGGGGAAGTACTTCTAACCCATGAACCCAGGACTTTATTATATCCAGTCAGCACATTTGTCCTTCGTGCCAGCATGAGACAATAATGGAAAATGAGAATGTCTGTCCTTTACAATAAAGAAGATGCTATCTCTATATCAAGGCTCTATCCAAGTACTTAACCCTATGGGGAAATGTTCTTAAAATATAGCCCAGAGAAAAGGAGTCACAGTTTCACCTTACAATACAGTCAGAAAACAGAGACTTTCGGAGAACGGTCTCCTAACAATATTTATGCTGCAGTCCCACACCATCTCAGCTTGCAGCTAATTTTTCAAGTACTCCACTCTCTTGACTACTCTGATTAATTTGACCAACACAGGCTGGTAACAAATCCATTCAATTTGTCTCACATAGCATGTAAATAAGGCTACTATTAACAGGGCTCTAAACAGCAGGAAGAGGCTGACCTGTAATTTTAAATTCAACCATATCCCTAGGGCTCTAGACCCAAGCAGTTGAAGTAAAGTAACAGGGCATTTTTCCTTAAGTAAGTTTTTAAGTGGATCTTTCCACTTGGTCTGAAGCATTAATTGCATTAGCTATTGCACAGACGTTGACTTGACACCGAAGTGGGAAGTGTGGAGCAATTTTATCACCCAGAACAACCTTGGCCAGTGAGCCGGAGCTGAATTGAATAGCTTCTGGGCCTGAGTCAGTTTCATTGATCATTTCAGCTAATGTCAGGGACAAATTCCACACCACCTTTTCTAATTGGATCATTCCTATTTTAGGGATAATGAATCATTTATTTCTCTGATAAGCACCACTGAGTAAACAAGGGTAGCCTTATAATAGAGCTATTTTACCCAACATTGAAAATCAGGTCGTCTACAAGGTAACTTCTTTACAGCCTGGAAAGTCTTTTCTGATTACTTCTGTCAGAAAAGTTCCCATGATTTTGCAAGGAGGATGAATTTGTAGTCAATGCTTGGCTTTCACACAAAAACAAAAGTTCTTGTGCTCCATAAAAGAAAACATTGCTCACAGTTATTTTTCCTTTTGAGGTAACGTAGAGGGATATCAGGTTATCACTGCATTAACAGAGACTCCTAATTTTAGGTAGGTTTTGTAATCTAGGTCTTATTTATAAAGTAAATGCCTAAATCCACTTGGTCTAACTTGCTTTCTTTGTACATTTCTATTCAGATGGAATTCTCTCGACTCATAAAATTACTAAGCAATGGCTATGGAACAGGCTATGAGATGGACAGTCAGAAGGTGATGGTTTTGCAATGATTTGGGGGCTTCCTGTCTCAGAATACATGATTGAGTTATTTCCAGTAGGGATGCAAGACGTTATGATGTCTATTATAAGAGAAGTGGCTCGTCTCTGACAAGAGGAGAGAGAGAGAAAACCCAAAGGAGAGAGAGAATCCAAGAACTGCCCAGTTTGCTCTAGATCTTGTTTGTCTGTCTAGTCTCCAGCTGTTAATCACCAGGTCAGAGAGTCAGGAATCCTTGTGTACCACTACCAATGCCATCACTCAGATGATGGCATACACAACAAGGTCTCAGGAAATCCCCCCACGCGGTGCAATTAGCCTAGAGCCTTGTCCTTATCCTTCTGCAAAGCCGTATCACTGACAGAATCGTATTTCACCAGTACTGTCAAGAAGTGTGAAGGGCTGGGATGTGGCTCAGTGACGCTGCACCTGCCTGGAAATGTGAGGTCAGCACCTGTGCACACAAGCTTCATTCCAGGGCGAATGAGTTCAGAGAAGTGAGCTTGAAAGTGATCTGTAGCTTGGCTACTTTTGGCTCTAGGTTGAGATGTTTTTCTTACACCAGAAAATAACACATTCTGCTGTTTGTTTCAATGAGGTACTACCTTTGTCTTTCAAAACTCTTCATTATATAGACATCCTCGAAAGTAGACCATGGACTGAAGTGTAATTAATGTTTTACTTTGCCAGACATGCAGAAATTAAAGAAATACACACAGCATTTTTTCTTGATAGTTAAGACAGGAAAAAAATCACACCAGTTATCACTATATATATTTTCATATTTGTAGGAAATATAATAGGCAAATATACTATACAGTGTTTGGAATGGAAGAGAAAATGATAATTATTTGAAAATTGTATTATTACGTAAATATAGAGCCCTAAATATAACATTTGTCATTTGGAAGGACACAGTATAGAATATCCTTTATAGTATTTTAAATGACATGCTTACTCAGAGAATAATATATAACTAGCAAATGCCAAATGACTGTAAACTTCTTCAACCAAACTACTGGGCTCTGGGTAAGAATTATGCTTTACTCAATTCTGTGCATCTGTGATTAAAAGAAGTGCAGACACATAAGAGACATCTTCCTGAACACTGCTGTGTATTGTCGACTAACATGGTAAGCCACAAAGTTCATCGCTGCCCTTAAGAATTTCAGTAAATATTCATCTAGTTAAATAAGCTAAGTGAAGGCAATTACAGCATGAATATCATGTGATTGCTTGTTTCCATTGAAGGTGGCCTGGCTTGCTTCAGCTTGTTAGAAAAGATCTAAGATTGGTCTTGCTTTTCTCAGCTGGAACACAATACAAAACCTTTGTGTCCTGTCTGAGCCTCTGTACTGTCCACACACCATCAGGGCCAGGGAGACAGCATACTGATGTCATGCTGGTGCTTTTGTTGCTATACTGTGAACGATGTTTTACACTAATTCATTATGACTCACTGCATCTAATAACTGCTGACAATATTTGGGCTCTTCCTTTAAGAAAGAATGAGAAAAAGGGTAAGAGTAGGAGTAAGAGCAAGCAAAAGAGAGAAAATGGAAAAATCATAATGATTATATATAAAATTATGATAAAATGAGCAATAAAATATCATACCATATTTTGTAACAGTTCAAAAATTTCATATTTGCTTTGAAAATGGTTTACTTTCCCACCTTCTTAATTCAAAGGACTGTATACATTTTATGGTTAGTAGCTTTTGAAACTTCAAATATTGAATTAGTCTAAACAATTCAAATTTTTCCTGATGTTTAATGCATCTAGATTTAAGGAACTTGCCAAGCTTCTTTGAAAGATGACTGACAAATTAATAACTGATCAATCATTTACCCTTCAAGCCTTATTATTTTTGCCTCATAGCCTATGAGTTTATTTGCTGTTTTATGCATTTTTCAAAAACAAGGTTCCATTAGATGACTGCTTCACTACCCAAATAAGAAGCCCAAAAAGTAATTTTAGTCTCAATTATTCTGATAGTGACAGACATATAATAATGGCATACACATATTCTGATCCTAAGCATTTCTGTAGTTTTAAGGCAATTTTTTCACTGTCAAGTAAAACATCTTTTACAATTTCTGTACTAGTTTGCATTAAAACAAAGAGTTTGGGGTGATTGTCCACTGTAAGAAACTCAAACCATAAAAGAACATTTACAATTCAGGGCTACTTTCAACAATATTGATGGGGAATCTCAATGTGACACGGAAGGCAACTCTTTTGTCATGATATTCTGACATATTTTCTCAAATAAATTTGGCCTGAAAAACATAAATATTTTCTCTGGCATCACACGTGGAATAGACATGTAAAAGTTTGCCATGGAGGGTGGGTCTAGAGGACTCTGATACATGAAAAAAATATAAAATTTCAAGTTTACTTGGAAAAATTTGAAGGGTATACTCCCATCAAATGTCACAAGTGTAACTGGTATAAACTTTCCTAATCTACCTCAGAAATTTTTCCTGGAAGACATAGTTGACTTTGCAACAATAGTGTCATATACCAAGTGGGGACTCAACAAAATTTTATATTTCCCTAGAAATTCACCTGGACACCAGTTTAAATACTATTTTTTATGATTACAAATATATTTGCAGACATGAAGAGGAGCAGAGTGAATGCACATCAAGTCAACTACTCATAAAATATACACTATAAAACATAGCATCGTAGTCATTCAAAGGACCCATGTCAAGCTAGACAACAATCAAATATTAAATATTTTGTAAGGAGTTGTAAAGGATTTGTTATTCTATTTATAACTTAAGAAATTGAAAATAATTAAATTTTCCTTTGTCAAGGATTTCAAGGGCTCATTTTCATGATGTGTGTATAATGAGAAAGAATAATTCTTAAGGTCTTCTCTCATGAAATCTAATGTTACAGTGACTCAGATGACTTACTCTTTTTTATTTTAAAGTAAAAGATAAAAACAATTAAACAGTTTCAAAACAGGTTAGCAGGACAGTTTAATAACTAATACAGTGCATATTGTTGTTTTGATGTAGTTTTTCAGCGTTAAAGATGTAGGTATTATCTTGTCCATACAATATTAGCTCAAACTTTTTTTTTAATGAACTAAGAGAAACTAGTTGTATAACTATGTTAACCATTTTGCATATACATATTTTTCCCTTTTTCTCTTTCTTCCTTTCTTCTTTCCCCCATCATAGTTTATATTTTCTTTTGAAGGATAAACTGGAGGCTTTTATAGGTAAATGGATGCAACCTGAGACCATACTCATAAGTGAAATAAATCATATTGCCATGTGTAAACGTGATACTGACTCACTAGTGTGAGACTTTTAACAAGTAAATAAGATCCAAAATGTACAATAGATATTGTGAATTGGGACGATTAATTACTGTCATTGTGAAAATATTTCACTGTACTACAATGCAATAATACTTTCAGAGTAGTCATGCCCAACTTGGGCCTGCAGAGCATGCGTTGCCTTGGACAATGAGTAATGTGATCTCACACAATTCTAAACTTTTAATATTGCTGTGTAACTTGAATGCGTCATGACTCCATTGTGCAGTGCTCGAATGCAGACTAAGAAAGCAAGAGCAGAACATTTTGTAGGGTGGGAGCACCACTGTCCCAAGCAGCTGAAGTGAAACCTACAAGCATCAGATGTCACCTGAGCTTGTGCCATTTGGCAAGTGACATACAGAGATTACCAATTTTTCGCCCCAGGAGAAGCCTCTGAGGTGCATTAGGCAAAATGATGTCCATTATACTTCAAAGATTTGCTGTTTCCTTGAACCTACTGACATATGGTGCCTATAGAGACAGGCATTTTTTGTTATTAGCAAACATGTAACTTTTCTTATATAATCATTAATTTGCAGTTGTTCTGTTATTTGATGAAATAAGACTTAAAACTGATTTTTAGATCTGTGTTATAGGAAGCACAGAATGCACCAAATGATTTTTTTCATATTATTGCTACAGATACAAATACAAAATCTCTAAACCTACGGAATGCAGCTATTCAAGTCTAACAAAACCTCGGTCAAGTGTCTTTGCTACATTTTTATAAGACCTGTCTTTCAGAGAAAAATGCCTCTTGCTTCACAGTGATGCCTTATGTTCAGCACTAAGCCCAGTTGTAAAGAACTGTTCACAATGATGAAGAACATGAAGAGTAGAAGCAGGGCAAAAACTTCCGAGGAGCACATTGAGGACACCCTAACAACCACAACCACTTCCACTGAATCAGATACTGCTGTGATAGTTTCACAAAAACAAAGTCAAATGTGCCAGAACTTTTATGTTTAATTACTGTCATTTTAATGTTATAATACAAAATTAAAAATAAAAAATTAGTTAGTTTAAATATTAACTATATGATATATTTTCTTTGTGGTCCAAGACAATTTTTCATTAGTCAGTTGGGCCCAGGCAATCGAAAATTCTGGTCACCATGATTTAGAAGTTCTCAGATGTATAAAACAGTTTTCTCAACTTCAGTTAATTTTTAATAAGTATTTCAGACACATACTACTTATTTCTTTGTCAAGCATCATTACAACATTTCACTCTTTCATTATAGATTAGAGATTGAAGATTGAGACATAAAAATATAAGAAATTGTAATTGCATTGCTAGATCAAAGCTATGATATCAAAGGGTTCATGCATTAACTAGTGTGCATATAATACTAAATCCTGAATGGATCCTGTTGCTCTGTTTTTAACATAATCTATTTTTATAACACATTATTTTTTCTAACACATTATTGTAGCTGATTAATATGCAAATAGGTAAGTTTATGTATATACACACACTGTATATATATCTACATAAACAAGCCATATGTGTATGTGTGTATGTATATTGCATTTGTATATACTTACATATAAAGACACATAGACATAAATGTACAGTATTTTATGAATTCACTCATTCTCTTCAGCTTTGTAAAAGAAAATAGCAGAGAAAATTTTTAAAGCTCCAGAACTAACTTAAATTTTATTTATAAAGCCTAGATATGCATAATCAGTGTCTGCAGGTAAACTGAGCCAACCATAAGACAATTGAGAAAACTTTGTTCACGGGCCTCCACGGGTTTAGAGTTTATAGGTTTTATAACTGTGTCATTTAAAAAGGTATGATATTTTTATAGACAAAAGAGTTTAATGAAAATTATCTTCTAAAATGAGCATTATGAAAGCATTTAGACACTACCATACAAAGAAAAATAATGTATAAACTACATTCATAGTCAATAATTTAACCTCAATATATTGTAGTTTAGATTGTAGTAGGATACATGGAATTTCAGACATTTTTATATCAGACTTTCTAAATATAGGTATGTTATTTTCAAGTCTAGATTTTTTATTATGGTAGTTTTCTTCAGTACACATTTAAATTGTGTACACAAAAATGAACAAATATTTAAAAAAAGCTTTTTATAGATGAATTCCTAAAAATACATAACCTACTTTATAGAAGTTTCTTTAAGGAGACAAGTTTCACTTTCCTATCTAGCTAAAAAGGGCATTTATCACTACTTGACACAGAGAGGTTGTGAAATAAACATACTTCCAAAGAACTTGATACCTAGCTCAATTTACTCATGACAGCAGCTTTCATTATTTTCCTGGTAACTTTTGTAGGTCGACAGATAGGTTTGTAGAAGTGCTAATTGACAGCACATTCCCCAAGTGACAGATGGTAACACAGACCCAATTGGCAGAGTTCAGTAATGTTAGCTGTCAGAAATGGTAAAGAACCATCAGAGACTCCTGTTTTAGACACACACACACACACACACACACACACATACACACACACACACACACAAACTACTTCCAAAATACGGTAAGCTGTATATAAAAAGTTCATGTAATTAAAGTTACCATCCTTAGGACTTGAAGTTAAATAAACAACAGAATTAAACAGTATTGTAGGAAGGTTCTTGAAAGAGATAACTTAATGTACCCAAAATGATTTTAGGGAAACAATATCTGTTTTGACAATTTCACAAAGTTTATAGATGCTGTTAATGTATTTCATCATCCACAATTATCATGATGCATCAAAATATACCCCAGATATAGACTAAAGCATTAGTTTTACTATATTATTTCTACTGAAACACCATATGCTTGATTTCAAATTTTATTTCAAAATTAAGTCTATGTGACAGTGATATAGAAAACTCAAAAGCTTAATTTCTATATATAACATCAGATTATTTTGAATTTAAATATATCTGTTAAAATACTGCAAAAGAAACTCAACTGGTATGTTGTATATTAGAATATTTCAAAGACTTTATTTTAAAGTATACATGATTTAAGAAATCAATCAATAAGTTAGAACCTATAAAGGAGACAAGTACCATATAATTATCATATAAGCAGTCATCAAGAGACAGAAAAAAAATAACCTTTATATTTCAGTTCTGGAAAATGTTCAGGACTATATTTTTAACATTATTTTATGAACTACATTACAATTTAAATCTGGCATGAATTTTATATAATGAATAAAAGTATAACAATTTTATCATGTCCAACTTATTCTTCACTGTTAAAAGTGACAAGTAGATCAATAAATGAACAGTAATTCCCAAGGAACTATATTTTCATCTTTCTTGGTTTATGTAACTACTTGTTTATGTCATAAGAGTGATCATAAAAATCATTTCTTAGATACCATGTCCGAATTCACATTCATAGCTCATAAAATATTTCAATTGGACTTAGAAACATTCCAATTCCATAAATTTATAAAAACTTCATGACTATGTAAATGGCTAAAATATTCTAAGTATAGTGTTATCAAGAGGATCTGACTTCTAGTATTAAGAAATTTCAGGATTTGCATTGAAAGGAACAATTTGATTAGATAGTAGACAGAACCAAAGAAACTGGTTTGCTTTTCAGCTCAGGGTAAATTGACAATGAAAGATTTGTGTTATGGCTCATGTCTAGATGGCCCCCAAAAGCCTCATGAACTCAAAGGTAGAACCTTACAGAGTTTTCAGAATCTGAGGTATGTGATAATGGGATTAAGGTTGTGTGGCACTAAATTTGTCCACTTATTGGAATTAGCATAGCTCTGTGTATAGCTGCCTAGATTTACTGAAGATAGTAGCTCCATCCTTGGTATGAGTGGCACCACCCAAAAAGCTTGTAGTGTAGATAAGATAAAAAAGAAAGGCAGTCTTGCTGCTTCTCAGGAGGGTGACCATATACAGTATAGCAAATATGGGAGATTTCCTTCTGTCTTGAAATCCAATATTGCTCTCATTGTTTTGCTTTGTTCTGATTGTCTTTGCTACATTCAATATTCTGTTTTGATTGCTTTTATTCTGTTTTGTCTTTGGTTTGCTATACCTGATGGAATGGACAACTATGGTGAGGATAAGAAGACACACTATGGTAGCTACTGCTGTTTTTCTAGTATCCTGCTTCCAAGTTCTGTACCAATTCTGTTGCTTTGTTTTACTTGGCTTTGTTCTGTTCTGTTTTGTTGGATTTTATTATCTCTAAAATAAAATTTTTAATATCTTAAACATTTTTTTGGAAAATATGAAGTGACAAGTAACTGGTAGCTTGTTGAGCAAATCCATGAGATTACTGAAATATTTGTTAACTGCAGATACAGAATGACAAAGTGATGCTTCTCATTTAGTGTGCAAAAGGAGGGAGAAGTGCATTGGCAGTGTAGATCACTAGCTTCCTAAATACTAATAAGGATAGAAGTACAGCAGCAGAAAGATAATTCAATCAAAAAAAGGGAAAATAAAAGGCTAGAAAGGTTCCTTTAAAAGGATCTTCATGCTAGACAAATGACAGCACCAAGTCCAGTGCTATTGTAGGGATGACAGTGTGGCTGTGTTTTTCTAGAAAATGCTGAATGGCCTATCTGGACATCAGAGAGTGATGTCCAGCTGTATAATGGATCCAGACCTGCCCAACTCTCAAAAAAAAAACCTACCTTGATTTCACCACTCAAAAATTTGATGCTTGATCAAAGCCTCAGATCCGTACCACAATAGATAGACAAAAATAGGGGTAAAACTGACCTGTGGCCAAATAAAGAAAATGACCCAGGATGTCCAGGAGATGATAACCAAAAACAAAAAGGTTGAAATAGCTGACAAGACTATAAAGAGACAACTAAACTAAAAGTTACATAAAATAGGAGGCACAAAAATTACTAGTAGTCTTAGCATAAAATACAAAAATATAGATTGATTATAGATAAGATTTTGTCCTTTCCAAATTCTTCCATGAGATCTCTGCTAATTGACCCTCAATAAAATCTGATTACTCTATAGTTATCACTTCTAAAATTTTTGAAAGTAAATATAATTCCATTTTATAAAAAATATATTTGAGTGCACTGTGATTTTGGAAAGATATTTTTCTGTCCAGTCTGTTAAGCTGTGTACTTGCTTGTCTGTCCATCATATCCATAAACAGTCGTTCTTTATTTGAGCTTAACAATTTTTTTCTCTTTACTTTTTTCTTTTGCATTTCTGGATCATTTGATCAAAGTTTAATTCGAATCATAGATTTAAAAAGCATGGTTCTACCTGGATTGTCAACTGGTCAAAATGATGCTAAACTTAGGTATGTAAATGCAATGTATATTGTTGTGTACTCTGACTTGAAAGTTTTTCATTGTTCAAAAATAATGTGTTAAATTTGAGTTTGGGTATTCGTAAGTCACCAAAAAATTATTACTGTAATTAAACAAAAATTCATTTTGGTTGTGGGGGAGATTATTGGAAAGGACTCAATTGATGAATAAGAAAGGGTTGTCCGGTAACATTAACAAGTTCTCTTTCTTTGATGGGATGCCCCAATGATTTCCATAGCCTTATGGAAAACACCAATAAAAGTTATTAAAATGTGTTATTGTGATATGTTCACACTGGTCATCATCAAAAGATTAAATTTTATAGACAATAAGGTTTTTGATTTAAAGATGCTCTGATATAAAGGTTTTCATATGCTATAACAATTGATTATTAGCCTCATGGTGTATTAAATGTTTTCATACCTCTAGATATATAGGCCTTCCAAAATGTAAGACAAGAATTATTTAGAATGATAGACTTTCCTTTAAGAGTCAGATCTCTGCCTTTAAAAAAACTTGTGAAATGTACATCTCACTAAAGGTCAGCAAGTTAAATAAAATCTTCTTATGTATTAGAGATAATTGAATAAAAGGGGCATTTTATAATAAGAAAAAAGTTCAGATGTGTTACAAAAATTACGATGATTATCATGTTACCATATTATGTATTGTTTTGATTTCTAATTTTCTGCATAAAATATGTAACCATTTGTTAATGTACTATAATGAGTCAAATGTTAAAATAGCCATGGTTGCTAAAAATAAAAGTTCCATTTTACGTTCTCAGGTTCTTGATAGTCAGATAAGACAGTACTATTAAGCTTTCTGCCTCCATTACAATGTAATGTCATCAAACTTTTCTTCTGGATGTTCAAAAGATTAGAGAACCAAAAATTAGATGGGCTAAGAGAACAGCCAGTATTTTGGCTACAGCCTTTAGGGTCAATGAGGACCCAGAACATTAGAGAACCTCTGCTGCAACAACAGTGCTTGGTGAATCCCTAATCTTCTGATCAATGAAATTATAAGACTAAAGAGGAAAGTGATTTGTGGTGTGTAGTGAGCCTAATGAGAGTCACCAAGAAAAAAAAAAATCTCCCAAACTGTCACTAAAAGCAACCTGGACAGGCAGTGGCCGTGACTCATCCAATGGCTGATGTTGACAGAAGTACTATGCATAGTTCCAAGGCAATTCCTGAAGAAACTTAACTGACTTTAATAGATAGCAAAAATTTTATTTTAATTAACAAAGATCTCACTTTACTTGATCTTTAAACATCCAACAGAAAAACATAATTAAAAAAATTGTTTACAGAGTCCTCCTAACAAAATGTTTACAGAGTCTTCTCCCACTTCAACTAACCACCCATTGCTTACAGCTACAAAACAGAAAAGGAGGAGATGCAGGGAGTGGTTGATGCTGGAGATAGATCCCATGTGTAAGGCTAGAGCAAGCCCAGTCAGAGAACAATGAGCACCCCTGGAAAACAAGCTGTTTCAGCCCAGAGACCACACAGCCCCCAGGCAATCCAAAGAATGGGTTGCTAGGCAAAAGCATGTCATGTGACTTCATCTTTCAAAATGTATAAATAAATACCCCTACAGTGGTCGAGCAGTTTCTTTCCTCCTATCAGGAGAAAGGGTTTCACCTGACCTTAGGCTTGTGTCTTTTCTTTATTTTCTCATCCTTTTGCCATCCTTCCCATCCAGGAACATCTAAAGGTGCAGCCAGACACAACAATATCCTTCCAAAATCAAAAGGCAACTTCTCTCAGGAGAGTTAATAAAACAAGCTTCTTGTTTTTTCTCCATTTTCTGGACACCAGATTCATAAATGCAAGTGTATATGAAAACCTTAAGCCACTTTTGTTTTGCATGGGTAGTCTTTTCTGAAAAATCTCCCCCTATTTAAAACACATAGTATCATAGAGTGTTCAGCCTTAAATTTAAATAGATGGAACATGGAACACAGTTGGACTCCATAAGGATTGGAGCAGAGTCAGAGAGGGGTTTGACAGTTGCATAGTTTTGATGGAGACAGAGTTGAAGATGACCAGGGCATGACAGGAGAATCAGAACTTTGCACTCTGCTGTGTCAGAAGACCAGAAATTAGGCACTGAAATTTCTCAATAGAGCAGAACTGCATTTATGACACAGAACTAGAACCCTCCACATACACCTGACTCCCAGATTTGACTCTTAATTTGAGGAGGAAATATGTTTAATAATCAAGTTAAACAGTCAGAGAATAAGTGTTATCTGTTATATAAGTGTTCTGTATTACAGAATGTGGATCTAATCTATTTTCTTAGATGCAAAATAATCTGAAAAATCAGTTCAAGAGAACCCAAAATTTCAAAGTAAAATCAATGAAACAAAAGTCAAAATGTAAAATAAATTTTAATTTTTCAAATTATAAGATAACTTAAAAGCCATAGCTATTAAGTTGGGAGTAGAATATTACTGACTGTATAATCATATCCTGATGGATTTGTCAGTTTTCAGGAAAAAAATACCAAAAGTCAAGCAGAGTCAAATCCTAATGTTAGCAAAGGAGTAGATACAGAATTACAACTGGAAAGTTAGGCACCTTAGTGGGCTCACAGTGCTGTGACCCTTTACCTAACATTTAAATGCAAAAGTTACTATTTGTATAAATAAAACAAAAATAAAATGTATAAGCATATGAATTATTTAAGAAAATATATTGCTTATCTACCTGAGTCAAAAAGAAACCAAAGTTTAGAACATGAGAATGAGACAACTGTAGTAGAAAATAATTGATTGAATTCCAAGGACATAATGAATCTCAGAGGATATATTATACAAAATATAAATTCAGTGACAACATTCTGTGTCTAAATGCCACACATTTGGACAAATCAGTAATTTTGGAATGTGGTACTGCATTAATAAGTGCTCTAAAATTATTGTTTTACAAAGAGAAAATTTCTGTAAAATGACCTTAACCATAAAATTCAATGGAAATTATGTTTAAATACAATTATGTTTTCATGAAAAAGAAATTATTACAAAAATTCCCAGCATATTACATTTAAGTATATTTCACTATATTAGTAAGTGGCTGTCTTAGTTACTTTTCACTCATCACTGAGACAAAATACCTGATGCCCAAAGTTGAGAAAGGAAAGGTTTATTTCTTACAGTTTTTGGAGGTATCAGTCCATACTCAGTTGGCTCCAAGGCAGGGTGGCATGGCGGGGCTGCAGTTCATGGCAGCTGCAAACAGCAAGCAGGAATGGGCAAGAGAGAGAGACACACCTTCTTCCTGCCATTACATCACATCCTGGCTCCACCCCTAGGAGGGTGTAGCACCGACACCACCAATCCAAGCACTAGACAATGAACCAATCACAAATGCACAATGCAAATACATGAGGCCTGGGGGCCACCGACATAAACCATGACAATGGCATACATAAGAGCAATGCATTAATAAATAATATTAATGTTAGCTATAGGGACACCTTTAGTGACATAATATAGAAGCATTATTGGCCAAAAGTATGAAACTTCAATCTGGCTGGTTGTATTGTATGAAATCTTTTATAAATATTAGTTTGAGATCTAATAATTTTTTGCCCAAGAAGGGACAATAATAAAACATTTATTGAGGAAAACAAACAAGAAACAACAAACAATAAGAATATATAACAGTACATTCAGACTTTGAAACACATCATTAATGGATAGAGAATATAAATAATCCTTTCTAAAAAAATCATTTCTTTATAATTGCAACTAAATTGTCTTTATTAGCACAGTGTGTTTCACATGGCATGACATAAAATTGAACTATTAAATCAAAAGTGATTGATATGAAATTAACAAATGCTTCCTTTAATGTAAAATGAAAGTAGTATGGAATTGATATGTACTTTCTAAGGTTATTATGACATATGAAAGAAATTCAGATTGTGTTTGTACATATTTCTATTCCTACACTTGGGTGTGGACAAGGACATTTTATTATCGCTATTCTAAGGGTGTTTCTTCATGTCAGTTACAT
Organism: Dolichotis patagonum; assembly: GCA_004027295.1. Taxonomy (NCBI): domain Eukaryota; kingdom Metazoa; phylum Chordata; class Mammalia; order Rodentia; family Caviidae; genus Dolichotis; species Dolichotis patagonum. The sequence continues at coordinate 35,954 of PVJX010009049.1, read as the reverse complement.
AGCATCCAGGAAACCTCACAAACCTATATTATTTTGTTCATGGAGGAAAAAGATGTTCCTTAGTTTTAGTTTCACAGTTTATTCTTTTTTGTCAAAGTGGAAAAGAGAGAGAGAGAGAGAGAGAGAGAGAGAGAGGTAGCTTTCTTGGATTGGATTCATGGTAGCAAATCCTATAACAAATCTGAAAGATGACTGAAGACTAAGAAAAAATTAATCTTATCTAAAATCCTCATAGTGACAGGGTCCATAATACAAAAATCCTGATCTACGTGTCAGTCTTTTCCTTGTGTCTCATGTTGCCTTTTCAGTTGCAAAGGCAGCGCCAACTAAGACCAGGGTGCACTGGGTGTCCACCCTCACACTGCTGTGCACTCGATCCTTCTGAGATGGATTTGCTTAGTCCCATGTCATTCACTGTCTCTCAGGCAAGCAAGCGTCTCTATGATAAGGGTGTCCAACATGGCTAAGTTTCTAGTGACTCAGCAATCATACTTTGTCCTGGGAAATTCATTTCTCTGTTAAGAAGGGAATGTAAAATTAAACTTGGTAACCATTGTTAAGTGCAAATTCTTTCACTGTATGAGTGTTGAATACTATGACCTTTACAACTTCTATAATTTTTCTAAAGAATTATGTGAAATTTACGTGAAAGATTTTCTTACTAAGGTGGTGAGTTCAAGTTTTTTTTTAAACTATTAAGTAAATCAAACAAACTTTTACAGAAGTTGGTCTTATACAATATATTCAAGAATTACTAGGGTCCAATACTGAATAGGAAATTATTTTTGATTCTTTCAAGGATTTCCAGAGTATACACCTACATTGTTTCCACAGTGGTGTCTTCACTTAGTTTTGGCAGTCAGGTGTTTTTAACCAAGGAGGGGCAGGGATTATTTGTCTGTGCTGTCTAACCTGCACTCTGAAGTCTCCAATGGACTGAACTGCGGCATTTCCACCTCTTTTTTTCTACAATGATGTTGTCACTGGGACAGAGAAGTGCTTATCTGAATATTTTTTCAGGTTCCTTTTCTCTAATTAAGTGACCTTTCCAGGATGCCACTAGTTTCTCTGAACAGAAATTACTGATTGAAATAAATGATAAAGGACTAGTGACACTCATCTGTAAAATTATTTTCCTCAAGTGATTTGATTAAGTGTATTTTTTTACTGAATGCTTTCCATGAACAAGGGTCTATCTAGAGGCCAGAAGTTCAGTGAAGACTAAAATACATTTCAAGTGATTTTATGTCACTTTTGGATAACCTTGAAGGAACTCTGGCCAAAATTTTATACTATAGACTCACACACTGGGCTCATCTGTTGTCAAATAAAATCATTTATACTTCTACAACTCTAAAGTTTGATTTTTAAGCTTTAAAATATATGCAATTAAATAGAAATTAATTTTTCATATATATTATTACACTTAGTTCACTATAGTAAAGAATATGATGTTTTGTGTCTTCTTTCTTGACAGAATTTAATGGAGTTCTTTTTAAAAGTTCATTTTGGGACTGCTTTGCGAGTAAAACTTGATGAAACAGCATATTCTTAGCTCTGTTTGTCTTCTTAATTATAAAGAGAAATGTTTGATACAGCAACTCACGACAGTTTATATTAATGTTACCATGGTTTTCCAAAGCAATGTCTTCTGTCAGGCCATTGATCACTCATGGCTTTGATTTGCATTATCAATAACTAAGAAATAGGGAGGCAGGCAGACTATAGCCAATGTATCATAAGCTTGAGGGACAAAATTTCCACAGGCAAATCTATTTGTTGGACAATAAGTTAACAACATGAGAAAGGTGTGCATACTATTGCTTTCAGGCAATGCAGAGATAAAATGCTAATTATTTATTAATGAAGACCCAATTCATCTTCTGAAATGATTTTTTGTGAATGAGAAGAAAGAGCTTTATCACAAAGGCAAAAATATTCAGGTAATTAGAATTATAAAAACTGTTCTCTTTTGCAATTACCGTTTGTACTGAATCTCCTGTAATTTTGGTGTAATAACACTAACAATGTATCTCTATTTATTCTTTTTGACTGACAGAATTTATAATTTAATAATAATGGCAGAGATTATATGACACAAAGAACTCTAGGAAGTTTTTGAGCCTTCATTTTAAAATTACATACATATATTATATAAATATGTGCATATGAATGTAATATCAATCACATATTTTAGTTAGATAATGGTAATGGATTAGCTAGCATCATTTCTGCCTTGCATAATAATATTTATAATAGAAAAATTTCAGAATAAACATATATTCTATTATGGAGAGAAATATTATGAATACCTCATGAATTTTTTAATGAAAATATATACATTTTGTTTAAATTGCCAAATATTAAATTATCAAATACTCTTTTAAGATGTGTTTCTTTTATGAGATAAGGTTAAATTTATCTCTGAGTAAAAAACCAGAAAATTTTACAGATGAAGAAATAATTTGAAAAACCTTGCTCAAAGTGATGAGTTGAAAATATGGCAGATTAAGGCATTCAAGAAAGAAACCAAATTCTCTTAGTTCAAGAAAAGGTTGCCAGGTGTGATGGTGCACACCTGTAATTTCAGCACTTGGGAGGTTGAGGCAGAAGGATCACCATGAGCTTGAGACCAACCTGGGCTACATAGTGGGTTCAAAACTAGCCCTAACTCTATCACAATACCCTGTCTCAAGAAAGAAAGAAAGAAAGAAAGAAAGAAAGAAAGAAAGAAAGAAAGAAAGAAAGAAAGAAAGAAAGAAAGAAAGAAAGAAAGAAAGGAAGAAGGAAGGAAGGAAGGAAGGAAGGAAGGAAGGAAGGAAGGAAGGAAGGAAGGAAAGAAGGAAGGTGTCTTTCCTGTCCGAGACGTGCGGAGCCCTCCAGCTGTTCTTGGGCTTCACTTTTGTCTGCAGAGCTGAGCGTCTCAGACATATTTTATATTCTAAGAGTGCGTGGACCACAAAGATTTTACTTTAAAAGCTAAATTCTGGGGAAAGTTAAACTTGAGCAAAGATATCAAAGGAAGACAAAGGATTAAAAAAATCCATTTTCATCTTTGAAAATTCATCATTTGCAATAAAATGGATGGATTTTGAGACTGCAAACCAGACACAGAAAGTTAAATATCACATAAGTTTTCTTGTATAAGACACCAAAGGTCTAAATAACTTAAGGATTAAATGAAGGAGAGTTGGTAAGAAACAGAGAGGCAGATTTTTGGGGGATGAGGGGATGATGGCAAGATGAAACAGAGAGAGGGAGAAAAGAGGGGGAAAGGAAATCAGAAATGATCAAGATGTGATATATGCATGGACTGATTTTCCAAAATAAATGCAATGTTGCATATCACAAACATGAACTAATTAAAATGAAAAAAGAGATCAGCTTGATGGCACTGTGATTACACTCTCATCTGAACTGTTATAGGTGGCAAGTCAAAAGCAACTCACACAATTTTTATCTGTGTTCAGAGGTTGGCATGTTTGAGTTGATGTGGCAGTTGCAGCCACTGGGATTAGCAATAATCACATAAATTCTTTGTCTGCTCTCCCCGTGTTGCTTTCATGGTGACAGTCACTCTGAAAATATGAAAAACTGTTGGCATTTTTTCAGATCAACTACCTATTTCCTTTTTAGGCCAGTGAGGTCAGAGAACGGCATGAGTGTTGGGATATGCGTATTCCAGATGAGGGGAGGATTTTGAAAGAGATTAATGGCAATGTGTCTTTTACATGAATTTCTTAAAATTAACTTTTTATGATAGCTTTTCATTCATAACTTGTATAAGAAAATGTTTATCTTAAATGAACTATTCAATGATTTGTGACAAGTGACTTCACCAATACAGCGGAATTTCCAGGGAGATATAAAGCATTTCCCTTCGCTCTGAAAGTTCACACGTATGTAGTGAACAGCTACTTAAAATTTGCATCTTAATAGTTTAATCTTCTTAAGCTTCAGATAAATATGTATGGCTTCTGTTACGCAATTAAGTGGTTTTGAAAATTATCCACTCTGCTGTATGCAATACTAGTTCATTTTTTCTCTTTTTTCTGATTATTTTCTTTTTATGGGAATTTACAGTTTGATAAAATTTATTGTATTAATGCATGTATACATTGTTTCCAGTTATTAATATAAAGCTCTGCTTTTCTGCATATCTTTATGTTATTCATTTATACTGAATGAATTCACAGACACAGAGAAGTGAAATTATTAGACCAGAGGGTAGATCAAGTGCAAATACACTTCAAATGTTTAGATTAAAAGTTAAAATAAAAACACATTGCCATTAACATTCCTCAAACAGTCCCTTTCACTTGGAACACAATTATCCCATGATTTTTGCATTTTCTAAAACCATTTTGGAAGTCCTTTCTCTTGAATGTCTGTAGTTACGGTGTCCTTGCTACCTAGATCTCCTAAATCAACTCAAGACATTTAGCTTTCATTATAGTTTTTCAAAATGGGAGAATATTTTGAAGGATATTAATAACATTGTGTTTTATTGTACTAAAGTAAAATTTCAATATTCTCTATTTTCATCTGTTTTTCATTGTTGTTGATGCATTAAAAAAAACCAAGATGTAGAACCAAGTTGTTACCTAAGTTTAAGTTTTATTTGCACAATGACAAATGATGTTAATCACTTTTTCAGGTAGCAAGTGACAGTTGTATATCTTTACATATATATAAATTTGTATTTAAATAAATATATATTTAAATATATATTTAAAGAATACAACATGGTGCATTGACAATCATGAAATATAATGATTACTATAATAGTTAAGCAAATTAACATGTCATTCAACTCATATATCATAGTTATTGTTTCTGTGTGATATAGTATCAAAATTCTTCAGCAAGCTGAATAAAATTGATTTTGTTGTATTATTGCAAAGGACATCACAAGTTTCTCTAATAATTGATGGAAAGGGAGATGAGACACACAGAGAAGGTGATGTGAAGACAGGCTAAAATTGAAGTGATGTGGCTACAAACCAAACAAGAATTTGAGTACCTAGGGCCACCAGAAGCTGAAGGAAATGAGCCATGTCTTCTCACCTAGAGAAGCTGAAGAAAACATTGCCTCACCGAAACTTTAACTTCAAGTTCTTGGAACTGACAAGAATGGAATAACAGTTTACCTTAGTTTACCCACCAAGCTCATAGCAATTGGCTTTGGCGATCACAGGAAACTCACATGACAGAAGACTAAAAAGGCTAGGGCACATCATGACTGAGAGGTTAAATGAGACAGTCAATATAGACAGCTCAAAATTACCTCAGATGAGTACTGCCTGATACCAGTAGCTGACTGAATATACATGGTTGAGTATGTGCGGGGGACAGTAAGGTGCTGCGTCCCACGGAGACAGTTCAGTTATAGTTGCTGGGCCACCGGGCTTGACCAGTTCTCCGGATCACATTCCTAAGGAAACGTTAATTGCAGTCATTAAGGCATTTTCTAAGGAGTTTTCACAAAACCTGGATCTTTAATATCTCTCCTCATCTAGGTAGGATGGGCAGTGCTAAATGAGATGCATCACGCGTACACACAGCTGGACCAAGGCCCAAGTTCAGGGAGCACTGCATCTGAAGACAAGAGTGACTTTCTGAACTCTCCACATGGCGCTTAGGGAGGCAGTAGTTAGGATCGCAGTGACCCCTCCTGCCATACAGGCTGTTCCTATTTCTAGTCTTTTTTCCTTTCTCTCTCTCTCTCTCCTTTCTCTTTCTCTCTCCTTTCTCTCTTTCTCTCTCTCTCTATGAAATGATCATTAACCTAGTCATTTTCAACTGGGGGCAATTTTGTCCCCTATTCCAAATTTTAGGGCATTTAGAAGTGCAAGGACAGGTGGGAATTGAGCTCAGTGGCATAAGCACCTTCCTGGCAGGTGTCTGGTCATGAGTTCGATCCCTGATACAAAAAAAAAAAAAAGTACAAGGACAGTTTTGGTTACCAGGAAAAATAAGTAAACAGTTCTGGCATCTAATCTGAGGAATCTGTGAATGATCTCAAATATCGTATACTAAAAACCATCGCACTGTTCACACACGCATGCACACATATATGCTCACAACTGGTGGAATATATCAAGTGTACAAAGGATGGTAAAACTAACACAATGGAATTTAATAATCCTTCTTTCTGTATTTTCCATTTCTTTCACTCGTTCTTTTTCCCTCTACCACAAGAATTTCAGATTCAAAAATTAGGATTACTTCCTTTCCTCCAGTGATCCATTGATAGGATCTTTAAATCCCTGGTTAGATTCTGTATTAGACACTTCACTATTACTGGAACAAAATACCCAACACTCACAAATTAAAAGTGAAGAGGTTTAGTTTGGCTAATGTTTTTCAGAGTATTCAAGACTGGTGCTGCAAATCAGTTTAAAAGGTTGCTTAACCATAGGGTAAGGTAGAGTCTCACCGATTGCCCCCCATTTCTGATATCAATTTTCCGTGCTACCTACTGTCTCATCATAGGAACAAAATACCTGGCACCCAAAATTTATAAACAGGAAAGGTAGCTTTGGCCTATGGGTTTTGGAGAGTTCAATCGATGGCTGGTTGGCTCCAAGGCAAAAATGGCATCATGAAAGGGTGCGGTGGAGGAAAGCTGTTCACCCCATTGTATCCCGGAAGCAAGAGGGCGGGCAAGCGTTTTGAGGGAGACACATCGTCCAAGGCACGGCCCCGGGGATGTATGTCTTTCAGGGAGGTGCCACTTCCAGGCAATAAACTTAGAGTAAGTCACTGACGAGTAGAGTACGCCCGTGATCCAGTTACCTCCTGAAAGCCGACTTCCCTACAACAGATTTTGGGGGATATTCTAGATCAAAACCATAATGGGAGCTTAATATTAATGCTTTATTTTAAAAATTGAAGAAAGATTTCATGATCGAGAGCACTAATACTTAACAGAATTATAGGACTTCCAAGGTAAATGAACTGTGTATTTTACTAATCATTTTACTGCCTTTATGTGACATATATTCTATCAAAATCTCCTTCAGTGGGTTCTAACTATTCCAATAATTCATGTTATTTCTGGAGAAAAGAGTGAATTATTAATATGGAAGGTAATTTGAAAACAACCATATATATTTATATTTTGGATTAAATATATCATGCTTAAAATTAGAATACTAAATCCTGATTAAATTAGTAATGCTAGATTTTTAAGATATTTTAAATAACAAAGCATTGTAAAGAAGAAGTAAGTTGACTTCCTAAGTCCCACTGAAGAGAGATTTATTTCTTTAAAGTCCTTGTGCCTTTTTTTAAATCACATTGTATTTAAAGAAATTTTGTAATTAAGGAATCATATGATTCATCTTTGATGATTATGTAAATTTTTTCTTTGTTGGAATTACACATCATGATAGCTCTGTTTCTTCTTACTGGAAACATTATTTTTTGACTGTTTAAAATGAATGAAATTTGTAATATATAATGTATCTGGTGTTTCTCATTATTGCAAGAACCTGATCACATTCCTGAATTTCATTATACTTCAGAGTCCTCGTTTACGAAATGAAAGGAGTAACACTTCTCTGTCAGAGTTATTTAGAGAACTAAAGAGATAATAAAGCACTGGCCTTTCTTGTACCATTAGCAGAACATATTATAGATAAAACATGTATGGTGGCCCCTGATTCTAAAAATGTTAATGCCTAGTAAAATATATTTCTGAATATATATTCTCTTATTTGTTGAGAAGAATATACATTCTCTTGTTTGATGTTACACACATTTCTCATGAAAGAAGCAATATTACAACTATATATCAGTATTACTTAACACTGCAAGACAAGTGATAAGAGCAAGAGATCAAGAGAGAGAAAGTCTCTTTAGACAAAGCAATACAGAGAAAAGGAAAAAAAAAAGACTTGCCAGATAGATAGAATACGATGTAACACAATACAGAACTCTGCCTAAAAATTGCTAAGCTACTCAATGGGCTGAACAGGGAATCCTAGCTTCCCAGGAGTTCCTAATCTCATTAAGTCTATCAGAATCACTTTCAAGTGTTAATTCTGAATACTCATTGTGCCTACAAAGAACCACATTAGGGAGCAGGACCATGTATGCGGTCCTGCTTATTTTCTTTGTTGGTTTCCAGTAAAAAAAAATCTGCTTTATCATGATTTTATGAAAAAAAATTATTATTGAATTTATTATTCATTTGATTGTATTGTGTATGCTGGAATTTATTTTCTTTGGTTTCTATTTCTGTTCTCCTTTGAAAGCTTCCTTCTGTCTCTCTGCTTTGGCCTCTGTCTCTGTCTTTCTCTTTGTCTCTGTGACAGTACACGGAAGGACATTGTTCAACATACATGAACCCTCAGATTTGGTTTTAACGTGAGTCATATATACCTACTAAAGCAAAAAGAGTTAAATTTTGTCATTAAAGTACTTTTTTTTTATCAGTACCAGGGATCGAACTCACGACCTCGCGCTTGCAAGGCTAAATCCCCAGTCCCTGTCATTAAAATACTTTTAAAAATCAAAAGCTATATTTTTGTTTATACATTCACAGGAATGATATTTCACTTTTCTACTAAGTGTTATATAGAGAGCATAAAGATTCCAATCCTTTTTCTGAATGCAGTTCCATATATGGGTTTCTTTACATTCATAAGGATTGAATTGGAATTGAACTATACAGCAGATACTGTACCAATTTAAGGACATCTTATTCATATAGATGTCCTAAATAAAGAGTGAGTCTTGTTATTTGTAAGTAGCTCTTGTTATTTCTTTTTTTTTTTTTTTTTTTGTCCCAGGGATCGAACTCACAACCTCGCGCTTCCAGGCAGGCGCTTAAGCCACTGAGCTAAATCCCCGGCCCACTCTTGTTATTTCTAACAAAATCAAGTTTATCTTTAAACATAATTTTCCCTACAATCCTGCCTTATTAATTATATTGAAGACAAAAGAGTATCTATTGATCTGTGGAAATCATGAATATGATTTTATTTCTACAAAGAGTCAAGTAGAAATATTCAAATATATTTGCACTATTTATTTTAGGTATAAAGACACATTTGTTTTGCTGTAATATTAGTGCTTGACACAGGAACTACTTAGGAAAATGTCTAATGTTTTTTTTCAAATGTGGTACATTTAAAATCAATAAAATTTAATAGTGTATTTTATTCATGATGAATTTTATTTTTATGAACCCTATCTACTGCAAAACACTCTTCTAAATTCTAATTATTATGAACAACATGCTTCAGTTCTCTTGAGAAACATTTTCCTGTGTTAGCAATTTTTCACTTTAAAGCTTATTATATAACAATTTCTTCTCATATATTACCACCTAGGGAAATGTATGAATTTTCTTGATTCTGATAGAATGCAACAATTTGGAAATTATTCTGAGAAATTTTTTCCTAACTTTCTAAAAGTGGATCATCAGAGACCGGATAGTTTAAAAATGCCTTGTGAGGTACTTTTTAGCACAATAAGCAATTGAAAAGGAAATTTTAAATGACAGCAGCAGAATTATTTTAAGTTACTTTTTCCTTTTCATGTTTTTTTTTAAAGCATGTTAATTCTAGATTGCATAAGAATACCATGAGAAAAGAAGGTGAAAATATAAAATAAATTGAGCAAGAGAAGCATAAATTTATTAATGTTTACAATATAAGACTAGGGTGAGGAATGGTGGCACAAGTCTATAATCCCAGCACTCAGGAGGCTGAGGCAGGAGGATCATCATGAGTTTTGAAGCCAACCTGGGCTACAAAATGAAATTTGCCTTAAAAAATAAAAAGAAAATGAGACATTGGAAGTAATGCCAATATTCACAGATACATAAATATAAATATATCAAATTTTGTCCAGTTTCCTGTAAAATAATTGCTTTGTTGACTTATCATTAGCACAGCAATGTATTTCTCAAAATTATAGGTCTCTATTTCTGGACATTTTACATCTTTTAGATATTTATTTGTCATTATGTTATAAGCCTATTCTGAAAACATTTTCCCCAAATACTCTCAGCATAATCACTGTTTGAACATACTTGAAATCCAGCTTAAATTTATAGAAGAAAAATACTGAGACCAAGTAAATTTGATAAAATTTATGATTTCAGAATGGCACATTCTATCATGTGTGCAGATCACATTTATAACTAGAGAAAAGAATGACAGACAGAAACAGCCTGGTGGCCAACAGTCATAGTTGCCTTACAGAGGCCTAGTGTGCTGAGGCATTTGCCGCATATTACATGGTCTGATCAGATGGCAAGCTATGATTGCCTAAAGTTTGTTCACTCTAATTTGTCTCGACTCAGTGGTTTGATTATGACCTCACTTACACACCAAGCCAGACTGTGGTTCATGGCATAAGGAGGCTTCACTAGGGCAAATCTGATCACAGAAGTATAGACATCAAATTAGGCCAAACTTTTCAATGCATCATAGTTTTTCTCAGAAAACAATTTCTAGCCTACAGGTGTTAAAAAAAAGATTTCACACAGATTTGAAAACAGAATATGTTAGGTGAATTAATGGCTACAGCTAAGAAATCAAACTTTATGAAAATGGACTCTCCTATCCCAGGATATGAGTACAACTCTTTATTTATGAGATGTATATAAATATTGTTGATGATCACATTAAGGAATAGAATATATCTCTTTGTTATTTATAAGACTTCTACATGTTTTCATCACATAAACACTGACAATATGACATATTTTAGATTTTGAAGAAGCTCATAAAATATATAATATATCACAGGTACATCAGTAGAAAGAATATTTTCTTCCAGAATTGACTTCAAATTTCATGTCTGATCATTAACATAATTTGTCTTACACTGAATATTGCTTCATATCTGTATTTATATATTTATCAGTCTATCAAAAGAAAGTCATTTGCCTTTAGCATACATCTAGCATTAATTTATACGGAAATTCTTTTTCAAGGCAAAGGTACATGATTTAGAAAGAAATTAACAGCCTTTCTCTGGGAACTCTTGACTTCATTTTGTGTCATAAGTCATTATTCAGTGGTTCACGATTTACTAGTTATTTGGGAACCAAATATATCAGTTGAATACTCAATATATGCCCGTCATTATTTACCAATTATGTGAAAATTGTGGTATCAGATTCTTACAGTGACTCTGCTAAGTATGCTTCAAATAGAAAGTCTCAGAGAATTAAATAAACTGACTTAGCACTCTAGTAAATCTGTGGATGCATCTGCTACTGTTTTCATGGTTGTTGCTATTCTATAGTTTCTTTCTCTCTCCCTTACACATTCTCTCTCTCTCTCTCTCTCTCTCTCATTCTCTCTCCATCCCTCTTTGCCTCTCTCATGATTTATTAACAAAGATGCAAAGAATGAGAGATTAAATCACTTGCTAAATTTTGATTAGAAAATGAAGAAGCACAGGACCAAAATCGACTCTCTCTGACTCTAAGGTATATGTAGTCCATCCACTAACTACACGCTTTTTTCTCCAAGAAGAGTCTTTGTGGAACAGTAAATTACATTGCTTAGATTTTTAAGGAATTATAGTTTTTAAATTACTTTTGGACTTTACTGAATAAAATTCATTTGTAGCTAAAATTTACTCAGAAAATAATAGAAAAATAGAAAAATATTCTCAAAATTGCCACTAACTGGTCTGTTTAAAGCTTGTATGACTCATAAAATATATTGATAAATGAAATAAAACAAATGTATTACTTTTTAACTCCATTTTATTTATCTGAACACTTCAGATGTCAAAACTGACAGATGAAATTCTCAAGTGCATCTGTATACGTGTAGTTTAATTAAAATTTGTGAAGCTATGGTAGAAAAATGACTTCCTGTTATGCAGCAAAACATTTGCTAGCCTAGGGAATAATGCCATAAGGAATATCATATTTTTGCTGGGAGGAAAGAAAGATCTTGTGCTCATCTTTTACTGATTAATATGTAAATAAACACTGTGAATTTATTTATTTATTTATCTATTTGTATTCATATTCAGTATAAAAAAGTATGAAATAGAAAATCATGTTTAAATGTTTCCATGTTTTCATAAACATTATCAAAATGCTGCTGACAGCTCAAAACTGTTAACATTTTGTTTGTTTGTTTGTTTGTTTAACCATAAAAATGTTGCATATTGGGCTAAGTTAAAAATAATAATTGTAAGACAAAATTTAATCTCTCAAACAATTATCTTACCTTAAAATTATTAAAATCTTGGAAAATCTATTAAATATTATTATTCCATAATATTACCCATGTTATGAGCCACCTTTTCGTTTGGAATAAAATACCTGACATTCACAATTTGAAGAAAAAACATTTGCTGTGGTTTCAGAGTTTTCAGGTCATGAATGCCTGACCCTAAGCCAGCAAAATCGAGGAAGAAGGATAAAGAAGTGCAGAGTCGCTCTGTTCAAGGTTGCTGGGGAACAGAACAGGGGAACTGCACCAGAAAGGCAGGGGTCAGGGACTGGATATAACAGCCAAGGTTGTGTTCACATGTCCCACCCTGATAACTCCTAAAGTGTCTTTTCCTAGCTCCTAGGCAGCTTGGAAGACTGTCAAATTGACAATTACAGCTAAACTTCACACCTCATCTCTGTGCAATTGACATCCAAACACATCTCCTTAAATAAAATGACAAGTTGGTAATTCCACCTAACATGATACAACTACTTGTGTACAAAGGAACAGTAATTCATTCCGCCAAGACTCAAAAGTGTCAGGGTTTGTCAGGTGTGCAAGTCAGAGTCTTTTCTGAGACTCAAAGCAAACTCTTAGCTATGGACCTCTGTAAAAATCAAAAACAACTGCATAATATCAAGGTACAATGATACAGGATAAATATGTCCAGTCCAAAAATTTTTTAAAAAGGAAGAATAGACAGTTTTTAAAAAAGAACAAGATCAAAGCAATCCTGAAACCCATCAGGGCAAACATAATATTCTGAAGCTCCATTTCAAGTACATAGGAGCTACAGTGATGAGATGTGAGTTCTGCAGGGCTTCTTGACTCTTTTTTCAGTGGTCTCGCTTGCATAAGCCCTCTTACTTGTGCTAACTCCATTCCTGTCCTACGGCTTTCCTTCGCAAACCTTCCATGCTCCTGACACATGTATCCTCTTGGAGTCCTCAATGCACCTTTTCATTCCCACAGCTTCGCATAATACCCTCATGGGCTCCTTGCCTGGACTTCCATACCTTCCTTTTAACTCTGAATGGAAGCCTCCATGAGCTCACAACACTTACATTCCTATAAAGCCAGCATTCGATGAATGAGACTGAGGTCTGACCACTAGATCAAGCAGTAACCGGGCCTCCTTGAATCATGGTTACACACACTCTGAGTACTCAGATGGACAGTGAAATGAATCCAGAGAGTCTATATCCTATGTGGCCCTTATTAAGTAGTGCTCCAGCGACTCTCCTCTCAAATATACTGTCCTTATTTCTGCACACTTGAGATCCCTACCAGTTGGATTGTGCTGACCTTGGTCAACATACTTGATTGCTTTTTAATATCAATGATCTCCATAGCAGTCACATTTTCTTTGACCCCAACTTTGTAGGTAGTTATTTCTGACTTAAGTTTAAGTGTTATAAATATTGTGGCTCCACTTTAGCTCTTAATTATCCTTATAAATCTGGGAAAACATCGCCAGCAATATTCATGGCACAGCCTAAACATTAGCCTGCCTTGGTATTTCTTCCAGCAGATCAATTAGTCCATTGCCTTTACACTCAGCTTTCTGCAATGGCTTAGGACATGAACAAAGTGTAGACAAGTTTTTTAGCAGTCATTCATCACCACTTCCTATTAAAATCCTTACTCCCCTCTAAAACCTCTTTATTATGGTTTTTTATATTCCTATCAGCATTGTGATCCACTGAGCTCTGAATAAAATTACCTGGCAGGCTCTGCTGATATTCTAGGGCTTTTCCAGCCCTCTTCTTCCACCTTTTCCAAATATCTCCCAAAAGCCGGTTCCAAATGTCTCTAAATCAATACGTTCAGATATAGTCATAACGAGCAACGTACCTCTTAAGAAACATATGTAGATATTAGCCAGTTTTGGCCCCTGGAGCAAAATACTTAACATACACAATTTGAAAGAAAAAGAGGTTTTTTTTGCTAAAGGTTTCAGAGGTTTTGATCCATAATTCCTGCTCTCTAAGATAAGGAAATCACAGCAGAAGGATGCAGTGGAGGGAAAAATGCTAACTTCATAGTGGCCAGGAAGCACAGAGGTGAACACTGACTGATAAAGGAGATTTAGAGAACAGATATAGTCCCCAAGGTCAGGCCTGCAAGCCCCACTCAGACACCCCCAACACCTGGTTTAGTAATCCGGTAGGCAGCACCCAAGCCAATCAAGTTCTAAATCCAGCTGAACTGTCACATTGCTTTACCATCGTACCTCTATACCAGCACCTCTTACTTTACCTATCTTCATTAATAAATTTGATTGCTCCATGTGTTTTTCTTGTTAAAGCGGGTGTTCTTCCATCCATGAACCTAAAATCCAAAAAATTTGGATTCTGCGGTTTTCATTTGCTAGTTACTTCTTAAAAGTGTCAGGAAATAGCTGCCACTTCTCAGATAGTTTTATTGAACCCTGTGTGCTAGTTTTAATAAAATATGCAATTCAATGAACACTGAAGTATGCATTTTCTTTTATCCTCTCCAGTTAATAATCAACTTAGTCACAAAGGTCTTCTTAAAGACATATTAGATCATGTCACTCACCTGCATAAATTTCAATGGCTTTAAAAAAAGATGAATAAAATTCAACTCCAAAGCCTTGCTTTCAAGGCATTAGACTCTGTGAACCTATTTCATCACAGCAACCACATCTGACCATAAAACCTCACAATCATTACATACTAGACTTTTTGAACACAGGAAAAATGTTTCCATTGGATAGTTCTTTCATTTATGCATTACCACTATAAGGATATGAATCTTTGTACTTAGAAATCACTTGTTTAATGCTACATCAGCATATTTGTTGAGTATTTAACTGTGTGTACCAGACAATGTCAGATGCTGGATATATGCATGTGAATAAAGCATCTCCTCATTCTGAAGGCATAAAGATAGATAAATTATGACAGAACTAAAGGATAAAAATTCTTCAGTGTTCCTCCTACATAATTAGGGAGCAAGTGATTTCCCTGTTAATGTGTTAGTTAAATAATTGTAAGTCGGGGACAATAGTACCTTCCACATAAGATGATTTTTTTTAAGTTTAAGAAAACTTAGTAAACATTCAATAAATGTCAATGATGACTATAATTATTTTCTACTTCTACTTTAATTCAACAAATTTTAGCCTCAGTTGAAGGTATGAAGTGGATTACAGCATAATTTCTTTCACAAATCCAACTTCATACCATACCACAGATCCATACTTTTTCCCAGTGGCCTCTCCTGGTGATTCCTAAAAGAACATGCCAAAAGAAGTTTAACTGAAGTAACATAGACTATAAATCAAGTGAAATCATGTATCTTTGCAAAACAAAAATTCAGTAACTTTTCTGTAGCTTTCTAATTTTGGGGCTTTTCCTAACTTTTCTGCAGGGTTCTTAACTATGTCATTTATTAATTGAAACTGTCTTTTTCTAATTCTCTAAGATTATTTGTCATGAATTTATGTTGAGTACAAGTATGTGACTTTTCTGTAGACTCTGAAATGAAACATGATAGGTTTTCTAGTAATACATACTTCATACTTACATATTTTCCTTTTCCTCCTCCTCCTTCTTTTTGTAAATTTATTTTATGATACTGAGGATTAAACTGATTTTTCTGTGTGCTTGACAAATATATAGACTACTTCCAGATAACATGTCTTCTAATTTTAAGCTACTCTAAAATAAAACCACTTTGATCATAGTGTAGTGCATTGTTTAGCAATTGCTAGATTTGAAATGACATTATTTTTACATGCAGATATATGAGAAAATGTAATGAGGTAACTTTTTATGGTCCCTTTGTTATTTTTGATATCAGCTTCTTTTTGCTAGCTGGAACCATAAAACAAATTGGGAAATATTTTCAGTTTCTTTTCTGTGAAGGAATTGAATTTTGATGATATGTAATTTAAAAAAACATTTTTAATTTATTTCACAGATGAAAAAGAAAAGATTTCTCATCCAAAACTTCTATTTTTCTCTTCAAAAATGAGTGAGGTATAAACCTTTTCAATAAGTTTCATTTGAAATATGTATTTAATTATTACTAAATAACTTACCTCTCTGGTGTAAGGAGATTAAATTTGCTATGTTAAAATGATATTAAACCTGTGAAAATAAGTTCAGCTTGAATATTCATTATTATAAATTATTTTTAAAGTTAACTGTTTTATTTAGAATATCATTTTAAAGTAACACTAAATCAGGTTTTAGATTACACACATAAATATATGTGTAATTTTATTGATATTTAGAGCTTTGAGTATTAGCTTGAAATGTTGATTCTATACAGTATATCTTGGTAATCATGTATATAACGGTCTTCAATCGCATCTAATAAAATGCAAAATTATTAATCAACTTGCTCAAATTAACTCAAAGAATGTATACTAAAGAAAAAATAAGGTCCAAATTAAAAAAATAAGGTCCAAATTCAAATGTAGTAAATATTGGATTATGATAGTGACCTATTATTTTCTGGACTGCAATCCTGTGAAAAATTTTTGATTTAACTGTTTTCTGAATACAGTTTTATGTGAAAACTGTATTTTTAAAAATGAAAACCATAAACTTCCTACAAAATAATTCATCTGTTGAGACAATGCACTACAATTAATGCATTTTATTTTTACTTCAGCATATAAGAAAACATAAAGTTCATAGGCTAAAGAACTTTGATACCTAATGGAGGATAAGGAAAGAAAATATATCTGAATTAAGCAATAATTTATAATTTATAATATTTATTTCTCTCAGCCCTTCTTTCAAGCTAATGATCTGCCTACGTGGGGGCAATCCTTTACAACTTTTTCAAAATAATAATTTTCCATAAAGTGCAAGGTAACATTGTCAATTCTTAAATATGTCAGTTAAAACAGAAGGTCAAAATAAATTGCATATAGGTCTAGATCAGTTATGAAAGGTAATGAAGACTAAGATCTGAAAAATCATATAATTCCATGTTGTCAGGAAGCCCAAAAGTGACCTTGAAACTAATTAATTTTAACAAATTATTTTCTTTGCTCATTCCTATGTATTTTTAGCCTTCATTATCTGCCTTTACTTTTACAGTAGCTTTCAAAATAATTACCAAGCTTTTATAAGGTGTTTTATCCTGCTCTCTTTGTAAAGGAAAACTAACTGGTCAGAATCTTATGAACCACAAAATAATTATGTGGTCACTTTATAGAGAAAGATTGATTATAATTAACCTTGGGAATTCACTTGCTAGTAAAATCAAAACCAGTAATACTGTATTTTGCATGTACAGCAATAGTATACATGGTAATAAGAGCAGAGATTCTAGAGTGAAAAACACCTGCCTTAGAACATTTGAGTCACAAATGACTGCATTTCAAGACATCAATGAACTCTGGAGATCTCTGTGTCTGATTTTTTCACATGAAACAAGCAACAAAAATAATTTTTTAAAAATTTTATCTCATAGGATATGATGAAGTAGAGAAATGCTAATAAATTTTTTATCATACAGTATAATTTAAGTGTACAAGGAATTATGGTATGTTGACCAGATTCACTTAATCACCTTGACTCTTCCCTGGCACTTAATTAACCACGCAGATTCTGTTTAGTTCATTTATACACAATTATATCACCAAGAAGTGGAATACTTCGGACAGGTGGAGAACATGCAATTTGGCTCGGGTGGGTAAGTAAATGATGCTGCACTTTTCATAAAACAGAACTTGTATTGTTTTTCAAGTGCAGAACAGGCAACTTAAGAAGTGTCATTCAGGAAAGTGACACCTGTAATTTGAAAATGCAAGGGCAGGTGGTGTCAGAGACAAGCTGTCACTTTGAGAGAGAAGGCGGCAAGGACACAGAGTTTGCTGACCGGCACCTGCAGCTGCTTAACTCAGAACAAAGGACACAGCAAAATCAAGTAGAGTTTGCCAGAGACAATGGGGGAGGGAGCCATAAAGGGAGCTGAGAAAGGTATTAAATGGGAAGTGAAGAAATAAAAATGTAAGCACAGAACTCTTCCTTCATTGATAAGCATATCGATTAGTATTTAAAAGTAAAAGAGAAAGCAGCAGTCTTTTCCTCTTTATTTTAATCTATTTATGACCTTCCTGAAAAGAATATATAGGAGACAAGGGTAAATCACTACTTGCCTCAACATAAAGTGAGGGAAAGCAAAAGCATATGGTAGACAATGCTTTGTACATAATGAATAATGTACATGACAAAGTTTATCCATACTATGCATTTAATAAGGAGCAATATCTCATCACTATTGCTAAAATAGATGTAAAATCTTATAATCATCTTACTGTCCACTTTAATTTCCACTCACTTAACTTACACTTAGTTTTTAGAAAGAGAAATCATCTTTTGAGTCTCCTTTATAGTCAGACATAACATCATCAAAAATTACAACAAACAAAAAGAGACAGCATTTTGCAATATAATATATGAAAATATAATTCCATGATAGTTCCCTTAGTTTTTAAAACTTCTTTTATTTTGCAGATATTTGTTCCATCTTTGGCAATAAATCTTCATTTTCTTCCTCTTTTTTACTTTATTGGTTGGTTTTGTTTTGTTCTTTTTTTTTTTTTTTTTTAATCGCTACCAGGGATCGAACTCACAACTGCGCACTTGCAAGGCAGGCGCTTATGCCTGCTGAGCTAAATCCCCAGCCACACTCCGTTCTGTTTTTGATATAGGTTCTTGCTATTTGTTCAGGTTGGTCTTGAACTTGAGGCAATTTTTTTGCCTCTGCCCCTTTAAATTCTGGGATTTAAGATATATATCACCATGCCTGGCTTGGTTAGTTCCTTTAATCAACGTTTTTTCTTCATAAACCACTGGGAGAATCTTGCATATAATGGAAAAACTAAAATATTTGCTAATTTTTCATTTTTTTAATTAAAAGAAGCTATAGGCATTCATTACCTAAATCGTATTAGCAATTTTACATTTTTATTATGACTATCTTTTAATACCAATATTATTTCAACCATGATCATGTGATATAGGAAAAGCACATTAAACAAACCTTACTCAGTTTCTTAATAAATCAACATAAACAGATGAATAAAACTTCTCTCCTCTAAGGATTTAATTATAACTCTAGCATTCACTATTTGGGCTATTCTTCACAAATTAACTGCATTTCTGAATCACTCATCTTCATCTTAATAAATGACAAGTTAATTACAGCTGCCAAGATGATGCATATCATATGCTTTCTTTGTACATACTGAGCATTCACTGGAGGATGTAACTCTTTGGACATCACAAAATCATGAATATCACTTCATAGTGATAGTCAGAGAGTCTTTCTTCCCTCTGGCTCTATTGACATGATTTTGATGTCAAATGAACACTTCTAATCTTCTCTCTTTTAAGACTTTCGCACATTCCAATTAGTAAGACACAACATACAATTTGTTGATCAAATTTTGCCCAGTAATGCATAATGAGATAATCAGACATTGATGGTATTGTTATCCTGCGTATGCATGTGTGCACACTAACCATGAAGGAGTGATAGTTTTCAAGGTTTGTGTGGCAGTACACATAATGGCTAAGAGTTAAATAGCCTTAGATCAGATTATGTTTATGTGCTCTTATATCACCCCATCTCCAAAAGTGTAACATTAGAATCCTTCCACATGGTTAAATAAAAATTAATAAAATAATTAATAATTGGTAAATCACCACACACTTTATATAGGGGCTGATCAAAGATTTGTTAGTGCAAAATTTGTAATCTGTGTAATCTTCCACAGCTGTATAAAAGATCCAAACTTGTCTTATTTTCCTCTCTTTCCACTTGGGATGAATCCCATGACCCTGTCCCTGCTAGGCAAGCTGTATCATTGAGCTCAACTCTCAGTCCTCAAAGATCCTTCTTAGAATATTAATTCTTGCTAATGATCTCATAGGTTCACTGCAAATAACAATAATAATCATAATAGCTATCCTTTACATCATCAAAAATGACCACCAAAATGTGATCACCACAAATCTAAATTTTAAATGCATAGAGAATACATTTTATAGACACTTCGTTACATTTTCAGAGCACATTATATATAGTGATAGATTTTCTTTTCTGGTGAAATGAAGGTGCTCAAATATTAGACAAATAAGTAGTTCCCAGAAGACAGAATCATACTGGATGAGATATCTATATCTATATCTATATCTATATCTATATCTATATCTATATTGCCTTCCTGCATAATTGGACATGCATATGTATATACCAGTTACTGAGACCATTTTATAATTCACTATTCAATATATATTTATTATTCAATATAATACATTGATATGCATATGTATATACATATATATACATTGATATATATTATATATATTTCAGTGACTTCTCTATCCCTTTGATAATTCAAAAATTGAATTAAAGTTGAATCAAAAAAATTAAATAAATTACAGCCTGTATTGTAATTTTGAGTACTTTTACAGCTTCAAGGTTACAAAATATTACAGAATATTATTTTCTACAAAATTCATTATGAAATACTTAGCTTGCAATACAAATACTGCCACTAAAATGATGGCTGAGAACTTTTGTCAAAACAATCAGTGGAACTTGAGAAATAGGAACCATACATTGCATGCAGTGCTTGCTATATTATATCTCAAGTAACCAATAACTTCATAAAAGGTAAAATAATCAAAATGTTTCTGTTAATCAAGCAGAATTGCAATTAAGATCAGAGCCTACTATGGTGTATCATATGAAACCAAATATGCCTAATAAATTCTATTTTGTTTTCAAAGGAAACCAGGTGATCTACATAAGGATATGTTCATAAGTATAGCACCCTATTTCATTGACCAAAAATGAGAGATGTAAGTCAAAGGTGGTTGTTACTCAAATTGAATTTTTCACAATTTTGCTTCAGTGTGGGCATTGATACTACAGTTGGCATTACCATCTAACTTGCGTCTAATGTTAGTCTTAGAGTATTATAATACTATTTTAATATTATAAGTTTATGAATTACAAAAACCAATTGTGTTATCTTTATACACACAGTCACAAATTCCTATTGGTACACATATCACAATGACATTTACCATCTTCTCAGAATAATTTGCGCTACAAAAGTGAAGTGGTTTTATACACAGTTCTGTTTCAAAGCATGTTACATGATGTTCAGAAGTATTTTCGCTATTTTCCACTTCTATGCACACAGATTCCAGGTACAACAAAAATTTCCTGTATCCAAGAGTCGTATTTGGAAGCATTTCTTTAAGAAGGAAAGAAGGATCTTGAGACTGGCATTTGGCTTAGGTTTTTAGAAATGCAAACTATTCCACCGACTTCTACAAGTGTAGTTTTTCATTTTTAATTTTATTATTAGTGCATATTTGCAGTACATAATGTTAAACTGCTTGTGGAAAGTTGGTATATGAAGATCCGAAAAAGGGGGAAAGACAGTCTAAGCGTGCGTTACTGATGTGGGCAACTGTGGTCAGTTCTGCAGGGGTCTCTAGGAGCATCCAAATGCCTACATTATGCTCTACCTAGAGGATGGAGAAGGCGTGCAGAAGCGTTTGGCACATCTTTTCAGTCCCCTAACCTGCAAACCGTTTCACGATTCTCCCTGGGGATTTAAGTACTCACACTTCTGAATTCTATCTGCATGGACTCAGCAAGTTGAGAGAAATATGCGCTGGCAGAGGAGTCCCAGGGGAAAAACAAAAGCACAGCTGAAATGAGAAATTGTCAACTCAAACTCAGTCAGATCCCACGTGGACTCTCCTGGTCGTGAGAGCTGCAATCAGAAATGAGATTAAGAGGACGAATGAGAGTAACAGAGGCATCAGATGGGACTAGGTCACGGGGAGGTCCTGAGCTTGTGATCTGACATTATTACAGAAGACTCGGGCAGCGGCGTGGGCAGGGGGATTAGAATTAAAGATTAAAAACATAAAGTTTGTCAGCTAAAGTGATATACAGGTATTTGTATGTCTTGTAAATTTATCCACTTTGTGTAAAATGTTAAATTTGCTATTGCAAAGTTATTTTTAATACTATATTTTTAAAATCTGAAGACCATAGTGTTGTTACTATTTTAATACTTAATACTGTGTATTAAAATACCTCATAGTATTTATGCCTCTTTGGTTTATGATGGTCAGACTCGAGCCCTTTGTTGAATAGATATCTTTTAGAGAGAAAAAATTGTTCAGTCTTCCAATGCATAGATTTCCATTTCTTTTTTCTATCTCTGTGTTTATTGTTTATTCTATCTTCCAAAGATGAATGCTTAGTTAGTTGAAGTTTAGCACTTGCTATGTTATAAAATGTTTGTATTTATGGGCATATACTTTCCTTTTTAAATACTCAGCTATAATCCTTAAGTTTTTCTGCATACTACTTTTAACTTCCAGTTAAGAATCTTAATATCCAGTATGATTTTTTTTGAGCCCTGACTCATATAAATGTACATTAACTACTTTCAATTTATTACATTTACTAGTTATCTTTGTCTTTTATTTATATATTAATTTCACTTTGATAATATAATTCTACGATTTCAGTCTTTTGAAAGTTTTAAGATTTCCTTTGTAGCCCACAATACATTCTGCTATTTGGGGATTAAGGGTCTACTGGATCAAAGGTTTTGATTTTCTTTCAATTTCTAAATTTTATTTACGCTTTCTAGAATGTTCTCAATTTCTACAAGATTCATAACAAGTTCATAACATTTTTATTTGCCTATTTCTTCTACAGCTATTTGAATTATATTTCAGTTCATCATCATGTATATTAGTGTTTACAATTCTTCCATGAAATGGAATAATGGAATATTTCATGTTTGCAAGGAAATTCAAACGCTAGTAGTAATTGCTTCAGGTTCAAAGGCTACCGTGTCTGATATTAACTTACCTATACTACCATTGTTTCATTAAGATTCACATGTCATCTTTGGATTTTTTTTCTCCTTATCTCTGACCCAACTGAATTTTTCAATTGTCACTTTTTTAAAATTTATGTTTCATAAATTTCTTATGTGTTTGTGTTTAATACAACATTCCAAAATTACTTCATATTTTTGCTATTCTTTGGTCCTTTTCTCTGTCGCTTTGAATCTTTGAAATTAATTTTTAGTAGATTATATTTTCTTACTTTCTTTTATGGTTAAATTCCAGTTTACCATACAACATGTGGCCTTGATTTTTGTAATCCAAGATTAGCTCACCGTACAGTTCTGAATCAGTTTCCCAAGGCTGTCATAACAAACCACTGCCAGGGGATTTAAAAAACCTACATGTCTGGAGACTAGAAATCCAAAATCAAGGTGTTGGCAGTATTGGTTCCTTTTCATCCTTTGTTTTTCTCTTGGCTTTCTGTCTTTCTATCTCCTCCCCCACATGCTTGAAACCAGGCATGTTGAAGTTAAATCCATCTTACTGAACTCAAATAAGTTTTATGCTTGTTGTCAGGTGCTAAAGAACTTCAGTATAACTTTGGGGGTTTTGGGGAGGGGATGAAAGAAAAACAAAATTCACCCTATGACATCTTCCCTTTCAAGAAGTTCTTTCTTAATTTTTTAGAGTAGTTCTGTTACAATGAGTTAAGTTTTTTTTTCTTTTTAATCTAAAAATGTTCTTATGTCACCTTTATGTCTAAGAGACATTTGCACCGAATATAGAATCTGTGATTTTTACTTTCTGGCATCCATGGTTCCTGGTGAGAAATGTGAGATAACTCCAATTATTGTTTTCTATTGCCAATGTTTTATTGGTGTCATTTTTGTTTTTCTGTCTCCAACAGCTTTTAAGATTGTTTTAATTGTCTTTAGTTTCTTGCTGTATCACTATGAAGTTTCTGTTCGTAGAGTTCTTTAAACTTACCCTATTTGGTATTCACTATTTTTTTTTTCAAATGGTAGGTTTCAATTTTCATCAGTCTGGAAAGTTTCTCTCAATCATTATTTTTGAAATATTTTTAACATCTTAATTTCTCCTATATTTTAGAAACCCTTAACAGATAATTATTACAGAATTATTGATTTTATGGCAGAACCTAAGCCTTTGCTTATTCAATTTTCTGTTTTTATCCTGCATTAAGACTGTAGGCTTTGTCTGGATCTATCTTCAAATTCACTGGATCCCACCTTTGTGTCTCCATTCTGTTCAAGAGTCCTTGTAGGAAGCTGCATTTTTAGTTTTTAGAGTAATTAGATATTTCCTTTTCTGAATCTACTTTCCTATTGCTATCCAAACCTCTTAAATTATTTTCTGGTGATTCAATGATAACATCTTCTCTGAGGTCTTTCTTAGTTAATTCCAATATATGGGTCATCACAGCATTGGTGCCTCGTGGTTTTCTTTTTTCACCTGATTTAGGATTCTCCCTGTTTTTCGTACTATAGATAATTCTGAATTGTGCCTTCGAAATTTTGAATATTACATAATGGCTTACAAGCCCTGCTTACTTCTTATGGAAAATGTTGCTAGTCTCTAATAATTAGAAGAATTTTGCTGGAATTTTAAAATTAATTCTTATCTCAAATGTCCTGTTCCTTAATTTAGACCTAATCAGTGTACTCACCAGGTGATATCCAGACATGTGTAGTTTGTCCAATTCTGTAAGTAGAAGGTATGCTGAATGAGGTTATGTTCAAACATGTGAGTTTTAGGATGAATTGAGGAACTCATAGCCATTGTATTTTCTTCCTCAATGCATTTTTCTCCCACAGTCCTGTTGAACGCACTGCTTTCCTGCGCTTGCATTATGCGACTTTATGCAGAAATCTGAGGTTTAAACCACCTTGTCTGGCTGTGCACTTTCTCAACTGCTTGTGCAACTAGAGCCAAGGAAAAGTACACCAGATCACTGAGTCAATTCATTGATGGAATTTGTCTCATTCTTTTGGAAACTCAGTTCTGCTGAAGGAAGAAGGCTTTTGTCACTTAGAATTATGGCTCCTTCTGGCAGTCCTGCCACTAGCTGCTGTTGCTACCATGAGATTGCTAAGAGACTGAGGCAAAGTACAATAGGGAAATGAAAAGGGAAAGAAAATAGGCACCCTCTCAGCCGTAAGGGCTGCCTTCCACTTTTCTTGGGCAGAAGCTGGGGAGTTTCCTACAGCTCAGTGTGTCTGTACCCCAGGGGCCTCTGCTGGTGCACACAGCCAAGTCAGGTGACGTGCAGGTGGTTAGGGAGGGTGCTAAATTCTTTGCAGCTTTGATGTCCTTTTTTAGAACTCTTGTCTTCTCTGCTCCTGCTCTTTTTGCTTGTTAGAGCTCTCAGGATTCATCATGTCACAGAGGTAATGTGTACTTACAAATCCTAACTAGAACTTGACCTAATCTCCTTCATTTTACACTAAAATCAAAAAGGACAATATATTGATGGAATAACACAGGACAGTTCCACTTCTTATACAGTGACCAGTAGGCCTGTAAATCAGGTAGTGTCTTCAGTCTGCTTTAGGTAATATTTCACAGAGCAGAGTAATGCGAACTGTGCTCTGTGTATCGTCTACTAAAATACAATAAAATAGTAAGAAATATGAAAACTATGCAAATGTTAAGAATTTGATTAGCCGTGCAGAATGTAAAACAGTAAAGGAATAGTAGCTGTACATTTATCTGTTGCAATAAGGTTTTGTTTCTAAAGGAAAAATAAAATCATCTCAGATAATGTAATGTATGCTTTTTGTAATAGTGGACACAGGCACACGCAATATTATTTTCTAAATACTTGGAAGTTGTTAATATTTTTATCGTAATTTTATTTTAGACTAACACCTAAATTCATAAACATAAAATGTTTTATTTTAAAACATTTGAGAGTATTTTAAGACAAGCTATATGAGATGTCTTTCTTAATTACAAGTATATTAACATCTGGACAGTGAATCTAGGCCCTGAAATTCTTTTTTCCAGTTCTTGTTTAGTTCTCAACAATCCAGCTAAGATTAAAGGTTATCAGCATAATGAAAAATGTGTAATTGAAACCATATTATCTCTTGCCTTTCCTCAGAGTCTGAGAGAAAAAAGAGCAACTATAAAAATTGTGACAGTCAGAGACATGATGAGATCTAATAACATAATCTTTGACATTCACTATGGATAGATTTTGAATCTTTACTTTTCTCCTGTGGTTAAGTAAATGAATAAATGTAAGGGAAAAAAGTAGAACATGTTTTAGTCTACTTGCTGATATGCCGTTTGTAAATTTAGGTGTCTAGCATAGACATTTTGCAGAAGTACATGCAAAATTTGCAAACAGGGAATAAACATATAATATTTTTAAATATGAAATGCTTATTTTATGATAAGTATGCTGCATCAGTAAAATAAATTACTAGAAAATCTGTGATCATTACCAAGTTATTGCTTTGAATTATAAAAGTTCTTTGTTTTTGAGGTAGAAGCAATGAGATAAAAGTGTTGTTTTTCCCTTTCAATCCAACACAGGAAAGCGATAAAACAAACACTAAGAAATGGAAAATTTAAATGTCATTTTATTTGCTTTTGAGAATATTGATTTAGCTGCAGAAAATTAGTATTTACCTTCATAGAAATTATTTTTGAGAAAGGCAACTCTAAAGCCATTTATATTACCTGAACATAAAATTGTCCTGAACATTAAAATCTCATATAAAATGGTGTATATTTTTTAAAATATAGATGAAATGCAAAGTACTAAGATTAAAAATTTGATTTAATATCAGAGCAACATCATAAGTGATGGACCATTACCATAACCACTTTACAGATGGTTACTGAAGGGTACCTACAAAATGTTTCTAATATGACATGAAATAGTACAGCAAGATTGAAACCAGGGTGGTCTGGTTCCAGAACATATTATATTAAAAAGTTATCAAATTATTTTGTCTGGCAGCAGAATTTGTTTATGTATATTAACCTGATATATCTTCAATCAATAATCTGAATTTATTTTTAAGGCAGAGTTCTTATATAAAGTTCTGTACTGTTGAATTAGAGATTCAATTTACACACAGGAAGACATAAAAAATTGACTGTTACTCAATTCATCATTGCACAAAACTTATTGGATATGCTTACACAAACCTCAGTAGTACAATTCACCTAAGATATATAGAATAGCTTATTCCTACTAGGCAGCACATCCGTACAACATGTTAACATACTTGTTACTATAGAAAATTATGACATAAAGGTATCTCAACTTACTGAACCATAGAAAATGAATAGTAAAAGTATAAAGCAACAGGAATTTTTTTTGGCTACATCATTACATTACAGACATTGTATTTGCAGCTTGTTTTTTACTTAAATGAAACTATGTGTGATTATACATTGTTCTAGGAAAAAGATAAATGTATGTATATGATCTTAGATACATATATGAGAGAGTTAAGATAGTTATACTACTAATCTCTATTAGTTCATTGAGGAGAAAAGTTTCTGTCTATATTGTCTGATGAATTTTTCATGCTTATATCTTATAATCTGAGAAAATACTGTGACATTAACAATATGCAATGTGTTAACCATTGTTATTTTCTTCCTGTCTTGTTTTGAAATTTTATATAATTGTCTTTACTGTTTTTCCTCTTTAAAATAAAACATAAGATTGTAACATAAATATTGAAGAAAGAAAATATATTAAGACATTTTGTTAGGAAACAATAATTTGATATACACTGTAATATGTGAAAAATGGTGGAAATGTGATTTTTAAAAACATTTTAGACTATTGTTACATCTGTTTTTATTTGATACATTATTTAGAAAAAGACACAAATTACTGAAATACAGAATAGAAATAGGTAGCAGAGCAGGGCAAAAATAAGTCTATACATTTTTTTTTAAAAATTGATATCATATTGACTTTATTT
Organism: Dolichotis patagonum; assembly: GCA_004027295.1. NCBI lineage: Eukaryota > Metazoa > Chordata > Mammalia > Rodentia > Caviidae > Dolichotis > Dolichotis patagonum. The sequence goes on along the minus strand of PVJX010009049.1, from coordinate 7,895 downwards.
CCAATCACAATAACGATAGTAGAAATCAATAAAGATATGAAATCTACAAATACATGGAATTTTTTTTGAAGAAAAGAGCCTTGAATAAACACTGGATCAATGGTAAAGTTAAATTAATGGAAATTGAAATCTTAAAAAGACTGATTGTGGGGAGTCAACATACTAAAACTTAGGGAATACAGCAGAAGCAGTGCTAAAAAGGAAGTTCACATCAATCAATAGTTACACTGACAGAGTAAAAACACTTCAAATAAGTAACCAAAATGACACCTCAAAGAAGAGAAAAGTGACAAACACAACTCAAAGTTAATAGAAAACCTAAAAATGATGAGAGCAGAGGTAAATGAAATAGACACTAAAATAAAAATATAAAAGATCAGTGAAACAAAGAGCTACATTTTCAGAGAAAATAAATACATTGGCAAACACTAGCTAGAAAAGATAGAAAATTCAAAAGCCTAAATCAGAGACCAAAAAGGAGCCATTACAACTGAAATCACAGAAATAAAATGGAACAGTAGAGATTGCTGTGGACAAATATACACCAAAAGCTTTCATATGTAGAAGGGACGGACTAAACCAAGATTGATACACAGTTGAACAGAAAATAATGAGTAATGAGATTAAAATAATAGGAAATTTCTCATAAAAATATGAAGGCCCAAAAATATTCACTTAAACATTCAAAGAAAAACTAAGTCTGTTTGAATTACTCCAAACAACTTAAGAGGAGAGAATTCTTCCAAATGGCTGCTATGATACAAACATTAACCTGATATCAAAACCATAAAAGTGAACAACAAAGAGAAAGATACAGACATGTATTCTTCTTGAATATAGTTGCAAACATCACCAGCAAATTAGTAGCAAACTGAATCTAGTAATACATAAAAAAGTGCTCACTTTAGTTGTATGAGACTCATTACAGGGATGTAAAAATAACAACATATGAGACCAAAAAATGTAATATGCCAATCAATGGAATGAAGGGTAAAAGCCAAAAGAGCACCTCAACATATTCAGAAAAGCTACTTGATAAACTGAACCTCCCCACATGACAAAACCTTTGAAAATATTAGGTATGCCAGGAATATACCTCAACACAAGAAAGGTGATATATAGTAAGTACTCAGCTAACATCAAACTGAAAGGGAAATATCTGTAACTTTTTCTCCAATATCTGCACAGACATAAGACTAGTCTGAAGTAAGATAATGTGATGCTTTAACTTCCTCTACTCATAGTTACTAAAATTGCAAAGAGAAATAATGTGTAGAGATCTTGCACAGTAATGTATCTACTTATTCCATGCAATGTAACCAACACACAGTAGTCTGAAATGTCATAAAATAGAAATATCTTTAGGAATAAATATTCACAATATCATTAAATTCTTGTAAAGCTCCTACACAATGTCTCAAGATCACCATGATTGAAAGTTTGCTTGTGGGAACAGATGTGAAAATATCAACATTATATCACACCGAGAGCCTCTCAAGAGCAATGTAGCTCTATTGAACTCTGTAGCGTAAGAAATCCACACAGCATTTTATCAGCGAAGCATCTGGTGCTGTTACTGACCTGAGTCCAGTGAGACTCCAGCAAGGATCACTCCTCTGATTCACACTTGTCTTGATGGGTTTTAAAATGGGAACTTGAGTTCCCATCCAACCAAAATAAAAAACTAAGGATATGTAATTACAGAACTAGGAGTTCTAGAAAACACAGAATTGAATATAGCACTCAGGTGAAGAACATAAATGATTTCAAATTATTCTCTGAATCAATATGTTTGGTTCATAGTTATACTGCCACATTTACAGAATCAAACTACCATATACTAAAAATGAAGAATACTTATCCTCTCACTAGAAGTTTTCAACCATCTAAGGTACTTTGGGATATAAATTTCAAATTGATTATATATATATATATATATATATATATATATTACATATATAAATAAAATAGAATATTATTTTTGCTTTCAAATAGTTGACATTCCAATAGAGAATAAGAATTGTTCTATACGTATATATATATACATACACATACATATAATCTTGGGATACATCATATGTAGTTAAATAATTTTATTATTTTATTCATTTTTATTTTAAAGAAAGAAAGAACACAGACAATAAAAACAAAAAGCAAAAGAGACAAAACTCCTAAAACAATAACACTATAGGCTTTTGAAACAAGATGATAGGAATTTAACAATGGTTGTTATACTGTATATTGTTATCTTCAAAACAGTTGTTTAGATCACCAGATACAGACATAAAGAATTGATCTGATAGCATGAGTTCTTTTTCAAAAACCAATAGAATTGGTACTATAGCCATCTTAGCTCTTTTATGTATATATATCCAAATTTATATCATTTTTCTTTTCTCTTTCTTTTATTTCTCCTTTTCCCTATCCTAGTTATTTTTTCCCCTCTGAGCAGTTTCTTACCATTTTGCAATATTTATTATAGGTTTGGATCTTACTTATTTTTCATTTTCTTACACTAGGGAGACAATACAGTATTTACACATGTGAGTCTGGTTTATTTCACTGACATGTATGCTCTCATCATATATATTATACCCAGGCTTCTGCTTTTGGGTATTTTCCCAGAAGATTTGAAAACATCATACACAGTGATAAATGTGCATCCATGTTTATAGCAGCACAGTTTTTAATATGCAAACCTTTGTAATTTGTAGATGATAGTACTCAGCTTTGATGCTGTATGTGAATGTGGTTATTAAAACAATTTATTTCTTTTTAAGCCACTTTCATCCATCACTCTTTCATCATATATATATATATATATATATATATATATATATATATATATATATATATCTGTCACACATTTGATGAGACAGTATTGTAATGTTCATTTTAAATAGTCATATTGTGTTTATTTGAGATACAAATATTTCATCAATAGTATTTCTGGACTTCTTTCATCCCTTGAGAATCCACTTTGCTCTAAAATTATCCCACATCATCCTCAAGAGCTTAGTGTTTCTTCTAATGCAGTTCTCTGTGGATAAAATCTGTTAGTTTCTTTATTTGAAAAATGGGGAAAATACATAGAATTTAACAATCGAGCCATTTATAACCATATCATTTGTTAATGTCAAGAATATTAACATTGCGTTACAACCAACCTCTACCACACTTTATGTTGCAAAAGTAAAACTATCTACTACACAGCTCTCCAATCCCTGCCCTCTCCCACTACCCACTGGGACACATTCTACTACATTCTACTTTCTACTTTTACAAATTCAACTATGGTAGCTACCTGACAAGTGAAATCATGCCATATGTATCTTATAGCTTTTGGTTTATAAAATGTCATCAAGGTTCAACTGTTTCCGTGTATCACAATTTTCCTTCCCTTTAAGATGACTAAAATTCCACTGTATGTGCATATATGCCATATTTTGTTTACATAGTCCCCTGCTGGTAGGCAATAGAGATATTTGCCCTGAAGGACAAACCTTGCCTAGAGAGGTCTTGCTACTAGTGATAAAGCTACCTTCTACAAAACCTTACCAAGAGCAACACAGAAACCAAAACAAAAAATTTTGAAATAAAAAATGACAAGACACAGAAGCAAAATTCTATGTAAGACCTCCATCCCACCCAGAACAAGCCTAAAAGATAATGACATAGAAGATAACGGAATATACACACCTGAAATTTCTGAAATGGTAGCAACAGATGTAAAGAAACATATCCACAAGGATATAGAGGAAATAAGACCAGAAATAATATTGCTAAGCAAATATAAAATAGAGGTAGATAAAAATAAAGGATGATAGGAAAAGGATCTAAACCACGAATGATCAATATAGGAAAGAAATATAAGGCATACAATGTATTCAGACAGATATCCAGAAAATTATACATTACATTGAAACCTAGCAAAACCACTTGAATGAAACTGAAGATAGACAGGATCATGGCTAGTAATCATGAAAGGAAAGATCTCTTAAAAAATCACAAAGATTCAAGAAATAACAATTCAACACCTGCAAGACAGTGCAATGAAAAATAACATAATATTGATTGGTGTCAATGAAAAGGCAAAAGTCAACACAAATAACATAAGGAATATATTTGCAGAAGGAATATCAGAAAATTTCCCAACCATGAGACAAAATTTTGACTATTATGAATAGTGCTGTTTAACACGGTTCTATATCTTAGTATTCACTGGTTACCATAAACAAGATAGTTTATTAAAGAAACAGAATTTAACTTCTTATAATCATAGAGGCCTAGATAGGCAAGATCAAGGCTCCGTCTGACTTGATGTTTGGTGAGTTTCCCTTTTGGTTTATGGATGGTACTTTCTCTTGTGTTCTCTTATGGTATAAGGGACTATTTTTCAAGAGTAATAATTGTATGCAAGGTGCTGCAGCTATCATGAAAATAATCACCTAAGATTTTCTAGAGACTTATCCTAACAGTGGTACATTTTTCTTCTATTCTTTCCATGTAATAAAGCCAGTTATTTTAATATTAGAATTTTTACATATAAATTTGTATTTGGTTTCTTTATTTTGTAACCCTTTAATGTAATTTATTGCCTTTTATCATTACTATGCATTTTTATTTATCTCATTTAACATATTTGTTGTAGTTACTTTAATAGCTTTGTCTTACGACTTTAACATTGAGACATCTTAGAATTAGCCATTGTTGATTTTATTCTCTCCTTTGAATCAGTCATATTTTCTCTCTTTCTTTTTGTGACCACTTTTTGTGGCCTGTAGCAGACTTTGTAAGTGTTCTACCATGTAAATACTGGATATAATCATTTGAAGAATGTTTTCTTTTTCTTTTAATTAAGTCAGTCATCAAACAGGCTATATTTAAGCTGTATGATGTGTTTCATCTATGCAGTTTTGTTCAAGTGGAAATTTAACCCTTTCCACAAGCTGCTTTGTGTCTTTCTTGCACGTTTGGTTCAAGATTTTTCAAAGCCTTACACAGAGCTCATCAATAGAATCAGGACTACGTCACCTAAGGTATTTTTGCCCTAAGTAATCCCTCATCCTCTACGAGCTATAGAGGTGCTGAGTTTTGGTCCCATATGCCTCATGCTGGAAAAATGGTGATATTTCTTGGACTTTTAGCCATCATGAGTCACACTTGTGTTTCTTCCTGAGACTAAGCTACAACTTTAGCTCACCCCATACCAACGTCATGTTCCAAAATCTAACTGCCCTCCAAAGACTGTTACATTGTTTTAGTGAGCAAATTCCTTCCATAATCTTTGTTTATATCATGAGTAATGTTATTGTGAGCGTCATTATGTTAAAAAACCTTACAAAGCTATACTACAAAGAGTAATTAACTCATCTTTTTTTTCTTTTAAGAGGAAATAAAATGAGCAAACTTTGGAATATTCATGGAAACTACCCTATTGTCATGCCACTGAGTATCTAATTTGCATATAGAACATTATTTTGTGCATGAGGAAAAGCAATAGTTCTTAGCAAGATGTATTATACAACTTACTCTTTGAAGCCTTAATGGCAAAATTATATTGTGCTTATAAAAGAAAGTGGCTTAAGATATTCTTCACTCTAATTTTTATCCAGACATATACAGATAATTGTTTTATGCCTTTTGTTAGTATGAAATAGTAAATCACTGTGGCTGTACAGTCTTGATGTCACTGTAGGGAGAAGATTCAGGAAATTGATGTAATTTTTTCTTAGCCAACTTTAAAAATCATCATCATTGAGATTATTGTGCTAGGCAGAAATATCTTTCCTATAAAATGATTCTTTAATTCATTCTCAAAGAGTGAGAAAAATATGTATCCCATGTTCTAAAATAGATTACTCCAAATTTCAAAAATCCAAATACACATTATTCTAACAGTGTCTGTTCAACCACGCATTCTTAGCTCTGCTTCTCTGGGAGCTATTGCATCTGCTCACTAAGAATTGATTACAAAATAAATCAACTGGATATGTGCAAGGTTGAAAACTATAAATGGTAGGTGAAATTTATTTATTGTCTAATATAATATATTTTATTTTTCTGTTATTAATGTTAATTCTCTAATCAATAAAATATAGCATACATATATTCATATTTTATAAGTATTATATTCATATAAGTATTTAATTAATATAAACATTACATATAAAATAGACATTATACACACATAAATATACATAATTGAAAACCACAGTCTGGAAGAGGTGGTAACAGAAAAGAAATTATGACAAATAAGGGAGTCTAAGGAGAGGAAATGAGCAATTTATATCTGAAATCATCAGAGAGATTTTATAATCTATTCCTCAGTGTGATTTGGAAAGAAGTCTCTCATTTTCATGAAAAGATTTTTAACTCTTAACTTTATATTAGGAGATTTTCAGCCTCTAGAAACAGTGGTTAAAACACAGAGTATATGACAGAGATTTTTTTGTTTGTAAAAATAGTGTTGAACAATGATATTTTATGGGGCCAAGTAGAGTTTGTGATAGAGCTCTTGAGGGGTCATAAAAACCACGTCGCTGAAACCAGTAAGTAACTTTTATATATTCTGCGTTGTTTTTCATTCCCTTTATTAGAATTCACATATTATTTTCTGACTAATAACTAGAAAATATTAATTTGACACATATATAAATATTAATTTGACACATATATATATAAATATTAATTTGACACATTATCAATTTTTATTACAAAAATTTCATTTGGAACATACACAGACAGCTGTCTAGTAAGTTTATAAATATCTTTTCTTGTGCATGTGCCTTCAAACCTGAGTTCTATACAGATTTGGATTAAAAGGGAGTCAGGATCCTGGGAAGATTGAGGATTGATAGGCAGCACGGTAGAGAGCCTCTCTGAGAAAAACAACTCGGATGCTAGAATTTAACACCGTGGAGAAGACCAGATGAAAGGAGAGGGATTCTCACGACCCAGGAAGAAACTGAGGAAAACGAAAAAAAATAAAACAAGTAATAAAAAATAAAATAAAACACGAGGATGGAGGGCTGGAGATAGACCTGCTCCCACCGGAGCCGGTCCCATGCTGTGCTGGGTGCCTTGGAATCCAGCGACTCACAGGCGAGCTGAAGTCACAGGGGAGCCAAACTTGGGGGTTGGTGAGCCTGAAGCCCGTGGTGGGAGGATGCACTGCAGCAGAGAGCTGAACAGGCGTGGAAACCTGCACTGGCCCGTGGTGAGTGCTAGGAATTAGGCCTCACAGAACGGGTGACTGGTTGGATGACATATGAGAGTTGGGCAGGACAGGCCTGAACCAGCAACCACAGTGGTGTCAGTCGGCTGCTCCTGGCCCAGTCAGACTGGTGAGATCTGCTTGGGCTGGGTCACGCCCCTGGTCAGGACCCAATAGTCAGGGATGAAGCTGTCCCGAACCTGTGACATCCTCAAGGCACAGACTATCATGGTAAAGGCACTCCCTGGTTGACTGGCTCAGAGGGGAGGGGCCACTCCACATCGCCCGGTGTGCACCTCACAGATCAACAGCAAACTGGAGAGGGTAGCAATCCCCTAGCCAGCACACTTCAGAAAAACCATAAGCAATGTGGAAAGGAGCTAAGACCTCCATCACATACCTGTCTGAAAGAAACCAGAAACATGACAAGAGAAAGAAACAAGAAAAAGCCTCCAGCCACTGACCCAGAGAAAATAAGTCCAGGAGAGGTAAATACAGAAGGGATCGAGGGCAGCAAACATGCAATATCAGACATGGCATCTGCAGACATAAAGAAATACTTTCATGACCTCATTGACAAACTTAAAAGTGAAATTCTAATTCAAGTGAAGCAAGATATAAGAAGATTAATAAAAGAAATGCTAAGCACCTCTCCAGAAGACACAGATGGAAGAAAAGA
>PVJX010009048.1:0-62688 GCA_004027295.1 Dolichotis patagonum | reverse complement strand
CACTTGAAACATTAGCAAGAGCAATTAGGTAAGAGAAAAAAAATAAAAGGGACATATGCACATAAAAAGGAAAAAAATCAGGCTATCCTTATTTGCAGATGACATGATCCTTTACAGAAAAGAACCAAAAGTTCTGCCAGAAGACTTATAGAACTAGTAAACAAATTCAGCGATGTATCAGGACATGAAACCAACACACAAAGTCAGTTGTGCGCCTATACACCAACAATGAACTTACTGAAATTAGAAAAAAATACCATTTCACAATAGCTTCAAGAAAAATCAAATACTTAGTACTTAATCTAAATAGGAAGTAAAAATCTCTACCATGAAAACCACAGTACATTGAGAAAGAAGATCAAGGAGGACATTGAAAGATGGAAAGATATCCCATTCCTGGATAGACAGAACCAATATTAGCAAAATAGCCACACTACCAAAACTGATAGACAGATTTAATGCAATCCAATCAAAATACTAATACCATTCCTTGCAGAAGTAGAAAAAAATCCTTCTTTGTGTAGAAGCAGAAGGGACCCAGACTATCATTTAATCAATATTATCTAAGCAACTATACTCGTAATCTCATTGGATGACCATAGTTTTGTCCCGCCTTACACCCACTTTGTGACTTCTCATTGGATCAGTGTCACCCAAGTGACTATACTCATAATCTTATTAGTTGAGTACAGTTTGTCCTACCTTGAGCCTGCTTGGCCTTGTGGTTTTGCTCAGTGAAACGCCCTTAAGAAACAGGGTCGGCTGCCAACCCACTTTTTCTGGCCTGTCTTAGTATTTTCTCATTGCTGGGACAAAATACCCAACCCCTCAAAGTAAAAGAGGAAAAGTTTAACTCAAAGTTTGTAGAGGTTTCAGTCCATACTCAGCTGGCTCCAAGGCAAAGTGACAGATGGCAGAGGGTTAACAGTTCATGGTGGCAGAAACCAGCAAAAGCAGCAAGTGAGGGAGCAAAACAAGCCTCTTTCTGCCCTTCTATTTTATCCAGACTTCTGGGATTAGGGCAGTGCTAATCCAATCAGTGGATCAGCAATCACCACTCTTTATCCCAGCACCTTTAACCCCAGCATGGCACACTGCAGATTCAGCCACCTCCAAAATCCTGCCTCATGACTGCATGAAGCCTTAAAGGGACATCTAGACATAACAAGGCCCTTTTGTGACTTTCTTAGTAGCTTTTTTAGCTGGGCATGGTGGTACGCACCTGTAATTTAGGCACTCAGGAGGCTGAGGCAGGAGGATTGCCATGAGTTCCAGGTGTGCCTAGACTACGGAATGAGACCCTGTCTCAAAAAAACAAAAACCAAGGAGATTTTCTTCCTTTCAATAAATTCTTTCTACTCTTAGTCTCTTTTTTCCCCTAGAATTCATTCTCAATTTTGGAGAACACAAACTTGTAGGCTGGGGGTTTCTTTCCCCTATATCATTTGGAGGTCTTCTACCGAGATAATAACATGGAGGTTAGAGTTTGCTTTTGTTTCACAGATTCTGGATTGTGACTCACTTAAGTAATCAAAATTTTATGCTTCAAATTTTTATGTAATGTGTTTGCTCATTGCTTATAATTGCTCATGCTTTGTCTTTTATATAATTTTGTTAAAATAATGATAAATTTGTCAAAAACATGGAAAGGTTGTGATGCTTCATTAATGGTACATTTTATTCCTATTTTGTATATGTTACATTTGGACTAGTTTCTGAATGTACTAGTGTTCTTTGATTTGTTTGACTGCTGTGGTTTTAGACAGTAGTGCTAGGGAAAAGTAGTGTTTAGAGTACCCCCTAGTGGAGTTTGACATGAAATGCTATAAAATGTTCTCTATGAAATCCAGTTCGTATTTATAAAATATACATGTCTATTAATGAATCATGAGACCTTTAATGCCAATTAAAAAGCAATATGCCCACAACCATTCTTAAGACTTGGCGTTACAGGTTTCACTGAGACAGACTGTCCTGACCCTCCTCTACACTCTAGAGGAAATGTTGAGCCTGTTCTGCCTCAGTTTCCTTTCTGGGCTGATCTTGCATTGGTGAGGAGGCAATCTTAGTTCTTGAGATTCCCCATTCATGATTTCCCAGGCTGAAAGTGACTCATGGGAAGTCGTTTCAATCACTCACCTTGAGCTTGAGAAAAAAACACTCCATTTCCCTGATCTTATTTCTGATCTTTTCCTGCTATTTTGTAATTCCTTTTTTTTTTTAGACACATAGGGTTAGAGAGAGAAGAACTTTGAACTGCCCCAAACTTTTCCTCCTACCCAGCAGCTCAGTTAAGCCCATCAAACATGACTTTTTGTTTATGCCCAAGACAGGGAAGTCATCTTAAATTAGGACACACCTCTGGGTCAGAATTCTTCCCGTCCAGGAGAAGATGTGTAAAAGCTGTCATAGCTTAGTGTTCTGGCCACAGTCTTCCTCAGGAAAACTGAGACATGGTGGAAAGGACCGACTCACAGGTGAAATCGGAAGGAGCTCTTTCCAAAGCACCACACTGAAAGGACCGAAACACAGCTAGCCTAAGGCAGGGTCTCCACCCTTCTGTCTCCCTCCGAGGTCTAGTTAGCATTTATGTGTATAGAAAATGCTTGGATAATCAGTTGTAGACTTGAAACTGTTAGTGTAAACTTATAAAGTGCTATAGACTGAATTTTGCTCAGGCTTTTACCTACCCCTTGATAGAACTTGGACAAACAAGAGGTTGCTCTGCCAGCTAGAGCAGCTGCCACCCCGAAATCGGAGGACAGATTTCCCCAGCACCTTCTGGTGGACCCCTATTGAAGCCGTGGCCAACAGAATATCGACCGGACAGGCGGTTGGATTCCTTTCTGGAGACAGATCTCTGGTTGCTCAGACCAGTAGAAACTGAGAAACTGAGGTTCTTATGGCCAGGGCTACTTGTTGGCAGGTATCACAGGTTCCTTGTGGCACCTGGCTGGTTATCTAGAAGAAAAATCTCCACTTATCTACTACTTTTCTCCTTCTGTTAGTAATTTAGAAAACCCCCTAAATTTTCCACAACTGGGGGATTAATTTTAGAACCACCTTATTGTTAGACTGCCCCCTCCTCCAGAATGGGGCTGAGGCAGCTTGCAGCCAGTGTTTGCCTTTCACACGGGAAAACAGTTATCAGGAGAATGATGTACATTTGTGCCTTACATATGCTAAGAATAAGAAAGATATTTTTAGTTATCCTTTTTCCTTTCATGTACACGAAGAAAACTAATAAATGGGCCTCTACTAACATGTAAATTGTGATTGCAAGGTGATGGATATGTTTACCCTCTGAACTTCAAAGATCTAAAAAAATTTAAGTGAATTTAAAAGGTATAGCCTTGTTTTGCTGCTAGAAAATGTTACCTAGGTGATTAGATAGATGAAAGGAATGTACTCACTTTTTGGTATTTGCCCTCTTTCAAAAAACTAGAAAGCAATGGTTTCATGCTAAATAACACTTCCTTCTTTAAACATAACAGGTATAGCTGAGATCAACTGTAATTTGTGCTTATAGAAAAACACCTACAGGAGTCAGTACGTGAGCTCCCTGGAAAATAAATTATGCACTAGTACAAGGGTAGATAGGTTGGTCAGTTTACCTTCTGATCTCTCTCCAATGCCATCTGCCTGCCCTGGATTGGAGTCAACTCAAGGGACACTATGAGGATATAGAAATCAAATAGAAATTAAAGGGGGTGCCCAAGTCTTTCTTTTTTGCATTTCTTTTGCTGTGGAGCTCAAATAGAAATCTATTATTCCTTTGGAATATATTTTAAGCAGTGGCTAGAGCCAAGATAGAATGCAAGGGCCAGGGATTTGGCTCAGTGGTGGACATGCCAGCCTGGCAAGTGTGAGGTCGTGAGTTCAATCTCCGGTACAAAAAAAAAAAAGATGGAATGCAAAGGGAAGTGTTGATTATGATGCCACTTCAGACCTCCTTTGCCCCAAAGAAATAATCATTACTTGTGTTCAAATGTAAATGTGAGCCACAGGAAAACCAGACACGTCTGACCTTTCAGGCCTCACTGTCACCCAGCCTGAGGCATCCGTTCCTCTAAATGTCCAAGAAAACCTTTTTATTTTATTTTATTTTATTTTATTTTATTTTATTATTTTATTATTTTTGTTTTGTTTTATTATTTTATTATTTTATTTTATTTTATTATTTTGTTGTTTTATTATTTTATTTTGTTATTTTATTTTGTTTTATTGTATTGTATTTTTTGTTTTGTTTTGTTGTTTTATTTTATTTTATCTTATTTTATTTGAGATAGGGTCTCACTATATAGCCCAGGCTGGCCTTGAACTCATGGCAGTCTGCTTGCCTCAGCCTCCTGAATGCTGGGATTACAGGCATGTGCCATCTTGCCTAACTCTAAAAGCACCTTAATCAAAGCCTCACTGCTATTACTGAGTCTGAGGCTTTCCCTACTTGTCCTGTGGGCCCTGAGGGTGGAACTTCTAGGCCAGCCATAATTAAGGCTTTCACCAGTGTGTATCCATTCTTAGTTGATTTTGTTCCAACCCCTCAAGGACAATATCCCTTCCAGGAAATAAATGGGAAGTTTGGAACTACCTGTGTTCATGTGCCCCTTTTCTCTCAGTAACAGCTCAGGCAAGATCCAGGAAAGTTTCAGATGATCCTGATAAATACACTGAGGTCTTCAGAGGACTCACTCAGACCTATAAACACTCTTCTGTCCCTGTCCACTGCCCCTGAGGAGAGGTAATGTTGCATTTAAATCATTGACTTCTAATGAGAGACAGTGGGTACTTCACTCTGTGAGTTTAAGTGTATTACAGATACCCAGGGATACCTCGGTATCCCCTCAGCAGCGCTGCTGTAAAGGAAATTTACCTAGGTCACTGGATAGATAACCCAAAATGTCTCAGGGAGCTCTTTGCCCTAGACCAAGATGACTTCTGGACTGTTACCCACCTCTGCCTGTCCAGGAGTGACAGATCTCTTTTGCGGGCAGGGATTTTTAGAACTTTTGATTCAGAGTCACTTATTAGGAAATAAACCCTAAACAGTGTAATTGGAACCCTTTCATTTTCTCTCACTGTCTTTCAAAAAGTTAAAAAGTAGCCATTCAGGCCCCTTGAGTATTGGTTTCATTTTCTGTTTGGCAGTACAGTTAGAGTCCGTCGTACATAATGTGTTTTAGAGATTCACCCTGGGAAAGATCTTGATCTCAATTGTCTTTCTGTACCTGAGATGGTTAGAATTGAGTTCTTGTGCCATACTTGGACTCACTTTTCTGTCCCTCGTTCACTGCCCTGCCCCTGACAAACAATACAGGTCACAGCAGTGTTGGGCTCGCAGCAGTTCTCCCCTCCAAGGATGCTGAGTTTCGGGACCAAGTTTCCAGAAGGGCGAGTTTGCTTTCCCTGGAACCCTTCCAGGGTGAAGCTGGTCTTCACCTATCTCTGGGTCACATTAAAAAACTGGATTAGATTGAATCCTGAAGTTCTCAAAAAGTAGATGTACAAGTTTTAGTTCAAGTTTATCTACCCTTAGGCAAAATTGACTTATTTCTCTATCCCCTCAAGAACGATGCTGACTGGTTTTTATAACACAGAGCAGACTGACTGATTTTTATAACAGATAAATTCATCGATTGAACAAAACATTCCTAGGGAACCTTGTGAGTTTAATAACAGTTTGTGCCTTTTTGTTTTGTTTTTGTTTGTTTGTTTTTGAGACAGTTTCACTATGCAGTTCAGGAAGGCCTTGAGTTCACTTTGTAGCCAAGGCTGGCCTGGAACTCACAGAGATTCTCTTGCCTCAACCTCCTGAGTGCTAGGATTGCAGGCGTGGGTCACCACACCTGGAAATAAGTTTTAATGAGAATATTAAAAAACAGGCACAGCCCGAGTCCCCAGAAGACTGCCTGTCATCATGATTTCTCTCCAGACCATCGTGCCAGGCCAGCCAGTATCCTCAGAGCTGTACTGAGGCTGTAAAAACACAAGGCCAATAGCTAGGTATAGTCCAAGGGTCACAGGCAAAATGAGTAAAGCTGTCATAGTGGACCCTGCAGCAGGGCACACACAAGCCTTGGCAGGCCTTCTTCCCTTACTGCTTTAAGTGAATACTTACTTCTAGAGTGCCACCTGGTCTCTTTCTACACCCAAAGCTGGCCTGCCTGGAAATAGTTAAAATTACCCTAATGTGTCCCTTTAGAGGGAACAGTTACATGCTGCTGTCAAAGCAGCATTTTAGCCATCAGCTGTGACTGTCCAACAACTCTGACTATCGAAGCCACAATGAGTGGTTTATATAGCTGGATATTCCAGTCAGGTAGACTATCCGCTCAAAACAAAGATGGCAGCTGCCAGTTATGACAGTGATTGAGCCCGTCACATATGTTATATAAGTTGAGTGGACAGTAATAAAAAAGTTCTCATTAGTCAACATTGGAAGATGCTAGGGAACCAACTCATTTACTTGAAGGCTGGTAAAATAAAAAGGAAACAAACAAACACCCCTGCCTCTTCTTGTGAACTACATATCTTATTTTCTGAGTTTTTTGTTTTTGTTTTTTGGGGTGATGCTGGGAATGGAACTCAGGACCTCACGCTTGCCAGGCAGGCGCTGTACTACTGAGCTAAATCCCCAGCTCCTGAACCGTATCTTTTGATAACAAAGATACCAATAGAAAAGTTCACTTTAGGTATATTCTACCTCAAACAGAAGAATGATAGAATGAGAATATTGTTCCCAACTTCCATTTTTTTTTTGTCTTTTTGAGACAGAGTTTCACTATGCAGTTCAGTTTGCCCTTGACTTGAAGTGATCCTCCTGCATCAGTCTCCTGAGTGCTGGGATTACAGGCATGTGCCACCACACCCAGCTCTAATACCCACATTTATTGAGACCAGTAGTTCTCCATCAGGGACAATTTTGCTCCCCAGAGAACAAGTACAGTTGTCTAGAGACATTTTTGATTGTCACAACGGGGGAAAGACGTATTGTAGCCACAAAACACAGGATAACCCCTTACAATTAAAGAATTGTCTGGCCCAAAATATGAATAGTGCTAGGGCTGAGAAACCATAGTCTAGGCAATGGTAATTATTTACTAACACCACAAAAAGACTGCCATGGTATATATCCCAGCAGGAGTACTAAAACCACTCATAAATCAAATTTGCCTTAATAGTCAAATCTTAGTCTGATTGAATTACTTGAAATTTACATGAAATACAGGGGATTGAAAAATTTACACCAGAAGAAGCTCAGCAAAATTCAGACTTTAGGAAACTACCAGGAGGGGGCTAGGGATTTAGCTCAGCGGCATAAATGCCTCCCTGGCAAGCACACAGTCATGAGTTCAGTCCCTGGTACCAAAAAAAAAAGAAAGAAAGAAAAAGAAACTACAAGGGAAATGTCATGGATTTATTTAAAAACAAAAATGTAAGAGAAAAAACAATGGAGAATGGATTTAAGAGATTTCAAAAAGCTTGAGACATATCAGAGAATAGAGGCACAAAGAATGGATCTTATTTAGATATAGATTCAATTTTTGAAAACCACAGGGAAGACAACAGGAAAAATGTAAACAGCTGGATAATTGATATTAAAGAATTATTGGGTTTTTTAAGGTTTGACAGTGATACTGTGGTTTTGTTTTAAAGAAGAATCCTTATCCTTACAGAGATAATATACTAAAACGTTTACTGATAAAGTGATAGAAATACAAACAGGAGGCTGAGGCAGGATAGCTTACAAGCTTGAGACCAGCCTGGGCTACATGGTAAGTTCAAGGGCAGTCTGAACTACATAGCAAGTCCTGTGGTGGGGGGCGAGAAAGAGAGAGAGAGAGAGAGAGAGATGCACCAAAGAACTGGCTGTGGGAGAAGGCAAGAATATGGCCATAACAAGACTGGCCACAGACTGCCACAAAATCACAGGCATAGCAGACACATGAAGCAAGTACTTCCACCTGCCTTTACATGTGAGAAAGCAGTCACTGCTTTTCTCTCTGGCTGGGTAATGGCATCTACCCTCACAGTCTCCCTGACCTATGACACACACCCCAATCTTTCCTCCTGGATTTTTAATCTCAGATAATGACTCAGTATCTAAAGTAGAAATTTAAGAATCGTCCTGGTTGATGAGCTTTCGGCAAGGCTGACCGACTTTGGACACTATCCATACCAAAATTTCCCACAGTCCCTCCCATACTAGTCAATGTTTCCTCCCATCCTTTATTACCCCCATCCTCATTCCTCGACTGATAGAACCACGGTGACAGCCTCCTTCCTAATCGGCCGCCAGCTTCCATACAGCCACCACTTCGATCTTTCTAAAAGCAAGCATCTGGCCCTTTGACTTGAAATTGCTATTGCCGGGCCAGGGACATAGCACAGCAGCGCGAGTTCCTGCCTGGCAAGCGCGAGATCATGAGTTTGATCCTCGATACAAAAAAAAAAAAAAAAAAAAAAAAACCTTCGGCCAACTGTAGTAATTCTTGAACTTGGATAAAGGGTCAGAATCCAGTGTCCATTAAGCCATCTACGACATTAAGATGAGGAATTAATTTCCAGTGCTTGCATAGACAGCAAATTGATACCGCTGTAGAGGTTAACATTAATTTCAGGAGCTGGGTAGGCATATTTTGCTGAGAACGAATGCCTCCGAAAAATGAACACGCCCTAGGCAGGGTTGCGGTCGGCCTTGGCCTCTCTCCACGGACTCCGCAAGGACTCTAAGTGACTGTTTCTCTCTGTCCAAGCTTGTGGGATACCTTCCCTTGTACGGTGCACCACGACAGCGCCCAGCCTTCTTTTAGCCCAGATGCATCACGTATTAAGACCGCCTTTATTCCTTCCTCCTTGGCCCCTGTCAAGTAAATAGTACATGTTGGTTCCAGCTCTCATAAACGTGTGACGAAGACCGTCATGCGGGCTGGTTATGTTCACTTTCTTCTTAACGTACCACAGAAATAGAAGCACAGTACTTTAAATTTGTAATAAACTATTTATGCTCCCTCAAGCCGCCTCTTCTCCCGAGACCGGCAGGTTCCATTCCCGCTTCCCTGCATTTCACCGCTAGGTGGCAGGAGGCTCAACCACGCCGGAACCGCTCCCCATCAACCCGCCTTCGGGAGCTAGCAACGTCGCCCAATCCTGACGATGATTGGCTGGTTCGCCGACGACCGTGGGGCGGAGCCAGCAGCAGAACCGGAAGCGTCGAGTGCTGCGAATGCAGCGTCCCGAGAACGGGCGTGCGCACTCGGGACCCCTGAGCCAATTTAAAAGAGGGCAGCTGCCAGCTCCTGCGACCTGAGGCGGGCTGAACTGGCTCTTAAGTGATGAGGGGCGGAACAAGCGGAGAGGGGTCACACTGATAAGGGCCAGGCAACACTGAGGGGAGGCGTCACCTTGGGAGGAGGGGTCACAATGAGTGGTAGAGTCACCCTGAGAGGTCTGCGATGCGTGGGAAGGACACGTAGAGAAGGGAACGATGTAGCACCGAGGGGTTCTGGTACCCTCCGAGGGGGGCAGTGTCACTCTAAGGAAAGGTGCCCAGCAGGGGAGGGGTCTCAGAAGAAAAGCGGTCTTTGAGGGGGCGGGATCTTGCTAAGGAGTGGGCTCCCGCGGAAGGAAGGGCTGCTTTGCAGGTGGCGGCTTCACTCTTAAAAGAGAGGATCCTTTGGACAAAGAAGTAAGAGGGACACCCAAGCTGGGTGGTCAGTGGGCGGAGGCACTGGAATCTGAACTTTACTCCGGGAAGGCGGGGAGTGAGGAGGAGGCCGGGCAAGCAGGGAGGGCCGGCCAGGGCTGCCCGCGGCCCCGGGGCATCGCCCTCGCGCGAGAGGGCAAGCAGAGTCAGGGAGCCCAGAGACAGGGTGTAGAGGTCGAGGAGACCAGGGCAATGGCCAACCGGGGCGAGGGCGCAGGCCGGGAAGACGCACGGGTGTCTGGGCTGCTTCCCACAGCGGCTGGGCCTGACAGGTCTAGTTTTCTGCCCCGCCGATCCGCGGGGCCCAGCGGACCGGCAGCTTCTTGAGTGGACGGACAGCGACCCGTGGGAGGGGAGAAAGGGCTACCGGGGCAGCTGGAAGCCGCCCGAAGCTCGCGCACGCACGCTCAGCGCGTCGTTCCCTCCAGTTCGTCACGCCCAGCCTGAACTTGGACCCCGAGCCCTGGGCCGCTCACCTGGAGCTGCGGCCGCGGAGCGAGACCACCTGAGGGGGCGTGGTGCCGCCTGGCGCCCGGCGCGAAGGAGTTAAACCGAGCGGCCCCGCCCCGCCCTGGCAGGCCGCGGAGCCTGAGCCCCAACGGCGGAGCCGGAGCCGAGCGGCCGCCGCCCGCCTCCGCCTGCGGGGAGACCGCCCGCCTGCCCGCCGGCGTCCGGGAGTGCCGCCGGCCCAGGCCCTGCGCAGCGCGGAGCGGAGCGGCGCCAGCCCGGGCCCAGCGAGTCGGGGCGGCGGGGCGGCGGGGCGGGCCCGGCACCTCCGGCAGGTCCTCCATTCTCAGCGCGGGAGCGGGTGCCCCGGCGCTCCGGATCGGGCTGGGCCCGCGCCCATGGCGAGCGCGGCCTGCCCGGGCCCCGGGGACCCTGCCATGTGAGGCAGGCCCGGGCTGGGGGCCCGGCCATGGCCGGGCAGCGGCCCCCGCTGCGGGGCCCTGGGCCCGGGCCCGGAGAGGCGCCGGGGGAGGGGCCGCCAGGCCCGGGGGGCGCAGGCGGAGGCCCGGGCCGGGGCCGCCCCTCCTCCTACCGGGCGCTCCGCAGCGCCGTGTCCAGCCTAGCGCGAGTGGACGATTTCCACTGCGCCGAGAAGATCGGGGCTGGCTTCTTCTCCGAAGTCTATAAGGTAGGACCTGCCGAGAGAGCAGAGGGGCGGAACCGAGCCTTCCACAGGAGGCTAGAACTCGGGGGCCCACAGCCAGGATAAAGAAACCGCACTCTTGACTACCGGCCTGATCTGTCTTGCACACGTCGGCCCTTGCCGCCCCCAGGTTCGGCACCGACAGTCCGGGCAAGTCATGGTGCTGAAGATGAACAAGCTCCCCAGTAACCGTGGCAACACTTTACGGGAGGTGCAGCTGATGAACCGTCTCAGGCACCCTAACATCCTAAGGTGAGCAGCTCACTGGGAGGGAAAGGGAAACACCCGGCTTGCTGGAAAGTGGGAACCCAGCCGGTCTGGGGGGCTCTTATACCTACCCTCCTGTCTTCCCCATCCTCTTCCAGGTTCATGGGGGTCTGTGTACACCAGGGGCAGCTGCACGCGCTTACAGAGGTGAGGACAGGCCAGCAGCGGGAGCCCACCCCTGCCACCAAGGGGAAAGGGAGAAGGGTGCCTGGTGGGTCTGCAGAGAGGCACAGGACCTTCTCCCAGGGGAGGCTTCCTGAACTTTGGGCAAACCACTTTTAAGAGGCCTAGGCTGGTCTCATGCTGTGTATTTCCTAGAATAGTGCTGTCCAGTTGAACTTTCTACAGCGATGGAAATGTTCCGTATTTGTGCTGTCTGATAAAGTTGCCGTTAACCACACATGGCTAGCTTAGAGCATGGGAAATGTTGATGTGACTGAGGAACTGAATGTTCAATTATTTTTAAATTTAATAACTTAAAGAGCTGCACATGGCTAAGTAACTATTGGGCAGCCCAAGAACATGAATGGGAAACCCCAGATCACAGACTCGCTCTTCTGATCCTTAGTATTCTCTTGTGTATCCCCTGGCTTATTAGCGGGAGGCCAACAGTATAGACTGAAACCTAAGTATTCCCCTTCTCCTACTCCTTTGCTCCAGTATATGAATGGGGGGACCCTGGAACAACTGCTCAGCTCCCCAGAGCCTCTCTCCTGGCCAGTCAGGCTCCACTTGGCTCTGGACATTGCCCGAGGCCTGCGATACCTGCATGCCAAAGGTGTATTCCACCGCGATCTCACATCCAAGGTAGGATGGCCAGATGGGTGGGGACATGAAAGAGGGTTTGAGACTATTAGGCTGTAACTGGTCCACTGGTGTTGGGATGTGGACAGTATTACTAGGGTATTGGAATGGCAAGGCAGGGAGAACACAGCCATGGGGGGGGATCTGGAATGAGGGGAGTCCTCCAAAGCACTGAGTAGTATCACAGTGGAGTGCTAGATATGTTGCAGTATTGGTGTACACTGGACACCTGGGAAAACGGGTTGGGGTTATGCCGCAGTACTGAGTTGTTCGGTTTATATTGGGAGACCGGAGAGCATATGGGATGGGTGTGTGAGGATGCCTATTTGTGTGTGTCAGAACTGCCTGGTCCGACGAGAAGCCCAAGGCTTCACAGCTGTGGTGGGTGACTTTGGGCTGGCTGAAAAGATTCCCGTGTATAGGTGAGGTGACCCCGTTACCCTAAAGCCTCCCAGAGGTCCCCTATTGAAGTAAAGCGCCCCCCTGGGATGTTTCCCTTGGCATAGGGAGTGGGCTCACCTCATGCCCTTTTGCCTGGGGAGGACGCCTGAACGGGATGTTTCTGACCACCCTGCCCCACCCCTGCAGGGAAGGGGCAAGGAAAGAGCCATTGGCTGTGGTGGGTTCTCCTTATTGGATGGCTCCAGAGGTGTTGCGGGGTGAGCTGTATGATGAGAAGGTAAGCCAATCCTTCAGGGGTCCAAAGCTCTCCAGACATCCTTGAGATACTCCTAAGGTTCCATCCCAATGACAGCCCTGTCAGGTGTTCAGAACCTCTAAGAGCCCCCATGCCCTTCGCAGTCACCCTTCCAGCACATGGAAACTAACGAGATTACTCCCCTACCAAATTCTGACCTATTTCAACAGAATTCTGGAATGAGAATTGTCAGTTCCTCCTCCTGTCATTATCATCTTCTCCCCTTAGGCTGATGTCTTTGCCTTTGGGATTGTCCTCTGTGAGCTCATCGCCAGAGTACCTGCAGATCCTGACTATCTGCCCCGCACTGAGGTAACGATCTCCAGGTGAAACAGGAGGAGACTCCAGACTGGGTGGTTCATACCTCAGGAGGGCCTGGGAGGTGGAGGTCCTCATAGGGACATAGGGATGCAGGAGGAGAGCCCAAGGGAGGCTGACTTGAGGCCCCGCCCTGTCCCTACAGGACTTCGGTCTGGACGTGCCTGCGTTCCGAACCCTGGTAGGCGAGGACTGCCCGCTGCCTTTCCTGCTTCTGGCTATCCACTGCTGTAGCGTAAGAGCCTTGTTGTCCCTCCTGGCCCCCTGCTCGCATTCATGAGCTGCCATGGCTTCCAGGAGGTGGGAGGAAAACTCAGGGACCCTCTTTCAGGGGACTGAGTAAATCTGCCCCTGTCTGCTCATCAGATGGAACCCAGCACCCGAGCCCCCTTCACTGAAATCACCCAGCACCTGGAATGGATCCTGGAGCAGCTACCTGAGCCAGCCCCCCTCACAAGAACTCCCCTGCCACACGGTCAGGGTAAGTGACCATGAACTTGGCCCAGCGGAAGTCCTTTTGACACTCTCCTCCTCAGAACTCAAGAGTTATCTGGGGGAGGCTACGTGGATTTTAGTTGGAAAAGCTGGGAGTCAGCGTGGGCTGGGGTGGGAAGGGAAGACACGTCAAAGAAGGTATTTTCTACTGCTAGAGCCTGCTTGAGGGATGGAAAGGCGAGGTAGAAGGTGGCTGGAGGTAACTTTCCCCTTTGCCAAGCACCTTAGGGACTCCCTTTTCTAAGCATAGTGCCAGCAGCCTTCTGGAGAATAACAAGGTCCTTAGGAGCTCTGATCCAATGCTGAGAACAATGATCACAGACTTCTCTGCCTACAGGGTCTTTTCCAAGAGGAAGTTCCTCTGCCACACTTCCCAGACCAGACCCTCGGCTCTCTCGAAGCCGGTCAGACCTTTTCCTGCCCCCCTCACCAGAATCACCCCCCAACTGGGGGGATAATCTGACACGAGTCAACCCTTTCTCACTACGGGAAGACCTCAGAGGTGGCAAGATCAAGCTCCTGGACACACCCAGCAAACCAGTCACTCCCCTGCCCCTTGTACCATCATCGCCACTGCCCGCCACCCAGCTGCCCTTGGTGACCACTCCGGAGACTTTGGT
This sequence comes from Dolichotis patagonum, assembly GCA_004027295.1. Classification (NCBI taxonomy): domain Eukaryota; kingdom Metazoa; phylum Chordata; class Mammalia; order Rodentia; family Caviidae; genus Dolichotis; species Dolichotis patagonum. Next base: position 48,631 of record PVJX010009048.1, on the reverse strand, counting down.
CCAGCCTGGGACACCTGCCCGCCGCTGCCGCTCATTACCATCGTCACCAGAGCTTCCCCGACGTATGGAGACTGCACTGCCAGGCCCAGGCCCTCCCGCAGTGGGCCCCTCAACTGAAGAGAAGATGGAATGTGAGGGCAGCAGCCCAGAACCAGAACTGCCGGGGCCAACTCCACGGCTGCCTCTGGCTGTGGCCACAGACAACTTCATCAGCACTTGTTCCTCAGCCTCCCCACCCTGGTCTGCTAGATCAGGACCTCCCCTCAACAACAACCCCCCAGCAGTGGTGGTGAACTCTCCACAGGGCTGGGCTGGGGAGCCCTGGAACCGCGCTCAGCATAGCCTGCCCCGGGCAGCAGCCCTGGAGCGGACAGAACCCTCGCCGCCCCCTTCGGCTTCCCGGGAGCCAGACGAGGGGCTGCCCTGCCCTGGCTGCTGCCTTGGCCCCTTCAGCTTTGGCTTCCTGTCCATGTGCCCCCGCCCCACCCCAGCTGTTGCCCGCTACCGCAACCTGAACTGTGAGGCAGGCAGTCTCCTCTGCCACCGAGGGCACCACGCCAAGCCACCCACGCCCAGCTTGCAGCTGCCTGGGGCACGCTCTTAGCAGTGGGGCCTGTGCTCTCAGGCCTCCAACTTTGGCCTTCTGGACACCTTGTGAGGACAGTGCACTTGCTGGATAACACCAGCCCCACATGCGCTGACCGACTCTTCTCCCGTCTGGGAGAGCCTCAGCATGGACTCAAGGGACAAAGCACTTCCTATCCAACCCCTGGGCTCTGGGTCCTGTGGGGATCACCGAACCAGACACAGCATTGCCGATACACAAGACTAACACGTGCGAATTATTTAAAAATATTTCAATAAAACTGCCTGGCTGGCTCCGGGCCGCCCCATCTACTCAACCCATGCACCCTCCTCCCCAGCCTGTTCCACTGCGGGAGGTCCCTGAGGGAGGCCAAAGTCTTCCCAGAGATTTCTTCACCCGCTTCCCAAGGACAGTCCAAGTTCTGAGACCGGGTTCGGGGCAGCCCGCAGGCTGGCTGGAAGTGTCAGGGGTGGGTCAGCACTTGGCTGGGTACTGCCGAGGATGAAGGAGGTCTGAGAATGTCGATGTTAGGAATAAGGCACCACAGGTTAGGGACGACTGTCCGCGCTCTTGGCATGAGTTCTGAAAGAGTAAAGCGTCAGTGAGAGCCACAGTTGACTATCACTAAGCCTTCATCTCCTGTCTCCTCCTCCTCAGCCCCCTGGACAGCCACATTTCCAGCCTCCCTTCTGTTCTAAGCCTTATCTCTGCCCAACCCACCCTGACACAATTGCAGGCAACTTTCCAATCCAGGAACAAGTTTTCCTCTGACCTGTGGGTCCCTCTACCCCTCAGACTTTCCCCGTCTCATGCCACAGGCCCCAAGCCCCACCAACTTACAGCTCAATGCAAAGAATGGTCCCCGTCTGGAAACCTGAAAGCTGCCAATTCACAGATATATGAAAGATTTGCACAGTTCTTTGACTGCCATGACCATGCCCAGTCTTTTTGTAACGTGGGACAGTCTGAGGACTGATAATAGTACCTGCAGAATGTAAAGCAGAACAGATATACTCTGCACCACTCCTTGCTCATCCTCCTTTCCCCTCGCTCTGTATAAAACCTAGCCCAGCCCGCACGTGGTTGTGTCTACTCATGGTGCAGAGATAGATTTCTGGACTGGCAACCAGAAGAGGGTTTAGGTCTGGGGAGAGGAAAAATCACCCAAGGTCCCAAATACTAAAACTCCAGATAGGGAACATGAGAAGTCAGCCATCTCTTTCAGGGTCCCTAGTCCTGATCTTCCAAGTTACTCCACTACTCCCTTGTTCACTTCCCTGAGTGGGGAGAGGCCTCTAGTGCCCCAGGTGGCCTGGACTGAGAAACCTTGTCAAGGGGTGAAAGTTAGAATGCCTGTGTTCTTTTTCAGCTGTGAAGCCCTAGTTAAATGCTCAGTTCCTCCCTCTGAAAGACGACATACATTCCTAACCCAGTATTTATTTTTTTAAAGCACATGCCAGGGATGTCTAGGTACTGGGGATAAAATAGAATGCCCTGAAGAGTTATTAATCGAATAGAAGAAACAAATAGGCAATTATAACATTGATTTATGGAAGAGTTTTGGGAGCAGTGCATGGGAGAGATTGTATTACTATGTCTATGAGAGGATTATGAAGTTGAACATACCCAAAATTGCTCACAAACTTACCAAGAGTGTGAACTCTCAAACCAAATCAACTTCCAGGCCTTGTGAGATCTGGAGCCAACCCAATATGACTCTGAGACACTGCCTGACAACAATTTATTGTAGCTGCTGGGGAGCTTCTGCTGAGGAAACATTCAGAGAGGCCAGAGATAAGCAGAGAGTAATGAGAAATATGAAAAAATGAAAGCCCAGGAGAAGGCCTGTGAATTTCAGCAAGAGGGATTTGCCCGTAGTTGGCACATGACAGTTCATTGGTGACCTGTTCTGCATCCTTCAAGTGCCACCCTTTAGTTCATCTCCCAAATGGGTAAGAATTTCTGCCATCCCCTGGAGAGGAGTCGTTCTGTGGACTGTTGTGGTCCCAAGGAACCAGTCTCTTCCACTCAGCGCCCTAAGGCTGGTATTTGTCTGTCTGAAAGACCATGAGTGTCAAAGAACCATTCAAAAGCCCAGAGGGCTAACCAGAAAGCTGAAAGATAAATAAAAGCAGAAATGATTCAGGAGTTTCAGCTCTCAGGTCAACTGTAATCAATTAATAGCCACCTGGAGCACAGGCTGGGAAGAGACAGGCTGTTTCCAAGCTGAGTGGCCAAAAGTGTGGTACCACCCTCCACTCTGGAAGGGAAGCGTAAGCCATGGCATGCATGCCAGGTGTGCAGTGCCCTTCCTCACCTGAGACACCTCCTCTTACCTAACAGCCCCCACTTCCATCTGTAGAGAAGGGGGTGCTTACGTAATGATAAGCTTGAGTGAAGGTGGCCAGCGTGGAGGACAGAGATACACAGTGACTGTTACTCTCGTCCCAAGTTTTCCTAGTAGGTGAAAAGTAAAAGCAGCGTTTCTCATGCAGAGTCCATCCCACTGGACAGCAGGTATCTACGAAGAAGAAAGTGTGACAGCAGCAACACTTGAGATCAAAGTGACGACTCAGCAACCTACTTGCTAACAGTATCCCCTTATCTCTGCTCTCAATGCCTTCGAGTCCTTGATCTTTGCGATCTTTTTTATTTGGCCTCCCCTGGAAATGCCAATACTTGATATTTATATTTCATAAAATGTTAAGCATTCAACATTACTTAACAATCTGGGAGGTTTATTTTAATAGGGCTGGTTTTACTATCTCCAATCTCTGAATTTTTAACTTTTTTGTTATGTTTTATTACAATCTACTCCAATATTTTGGTTAACCTCACCTGCAGGTAACTGGTCACCGGCCTCTCGTTCATTCATTCCATCGCTCCCCAAAGCATTCCCCAGCCCGCCAGCCACTGGCCGCCTTCTCTCTCTCCCTTTCATAGCAGATAACCTCGGTTCCTGCTCTGCTAAAATTACACGCACTCTCCATTTCCCTCCTCTACACCTCAAAATGTATGTCGTTTTTCTTTTCCTGGCTATCCCTAAAAAATTACTTACCATCCCACACCCCAATCTGAGCCCCTGACCCCAAGCCACCTCCCTCTATGGCTTTTATTCATCAGTTTTCTCTCCATCACTCAAAGACCATTCCCTGTGCACCGGCTCCCCCCTCCTGTCTTCATTCTCTCATGTCCTCAGCCAGTTCCCATTGACATCCTGTCCTGTGGTGACTTAAAGGAATAAAAAGAAACTGGTGTGGCCACTATGGGACAATGGAGTAAGTAGGGGCCCTGGAAGGCATTCAGAGACTATGTTTTTATATTACGAGGAAGAGAAAGCCAGGTAGAGCTTAGAGAAACTTTGCTTGCTAGCTATAAACCGGGTATCTGGTATGTTCGGAACCTATACTATGCATTCCACCACGTTAGCATAATGAATTTACCAGAATGGTGGTCTAGATTGGGACAGCATGATCACATTTGTGTTTTAAAAGGATTATCCTCGTTCCGATATGAATTATGGATTGTGTTTGAGTAGGGGAGGATGAGGCAGTTAAGAAAACCCTCAAAAAGCTACTGCAATTATATTTGTAAAGCATAAAATGGGCCGGATGTGGTGGTCCACACCTATAATCCCAGGATTTGGGAGGTTGAGGCAGGAGTTCGAGGCCAGCCTGAGCCATATAGCAAGAGCCTGTCTCAAAACAAAAAACAAATAAAATGGGCAAAAATACAAAAGGGTATGTATGCTTGCTGTTGGAAGTGGAAGGAGTTGCTCTTTGATGTGGCAGGAATTGGCCACTTATGATGGAGAGCAAGCTGACCACTGCAGGGCTTGGTACTGGGCCTTAGGCTCTAGGGTTTCAGTGGCACTAAGCTGACTGGTTGCACAATTTGTCACTTCTTAGTGCAAGTCTGGACTGTGGTTGGTTAGGCTCATCCAGGTTCTATGAGTCCAGGGCATCAGAAGAAGAATGAACAAAAAGAGGAGCTAAGTGGTGGACCTCCAAGCCCAAGGGACAGACATAAGGACAGGAGACAGCTGACAGGAAGGAAGGACCAGGGGAGTTTACACATTGGACGTCTCAGTGAAGCGGAGGAAGCGTGTGGAGGCCCGGAGGTGAGGCGCTGAATCCTGGTTCGCTAAACCACAGCCCCCCACCCACCTCGGTGTGAGAGCCAGAGCGCCCTGGTAACTTCAGCTGCCTTGAGCCACACCCAGACTGCGCAGCGTGGCAGTTAGTGATTCCCAGGCTTCTGGGGAAGGCCAGGTGTCCTGTGAATTAATGTGAAGTACTATGCCATCATAAAGAAAGATAAACTTGAATCATCTGTAGGGAAATGAATGGCTCTTGAGACCATAATACCAAGTGAAACAAATCAGACACAGAAGGTTAAATATCACGTGGTTTCTCTAATATCAGAGGCCCATAATGTAAATAATTTAAAGAGCAAATGAAGGAGAGGAGAGGGTGAGAGAGGGGAGTAGGAATGATCAAGATGTGATATGTGTGTGTACCAGCTCCTCGAGATGGAGGTAGTTATCAGTCACATATACTAATAAAAAATAAATTTAAAATTGTTAAAGAAAATGCATTAAAGCTGTGACCATTGTCTTTAGAAAAGTATGCAACCGACTACCCTCCCATCCAGTCCAAGAAGTTCCCAGATCGTTGCCACTGATGCCAACCAGATGGAACCTGAGTTTGCCAAACTGTTTCAGACAGTGTGATATAGACTGCTGGCTGCCACCCTCCTCGCCCCATGATTCCTTACAGCAGGACAAGTCCCCAAAATCCAGGGTGCAGCCTGTTCCTTCCCTCTGTAGACCAAGGTGGCACAGCTCATGTCAGCCAACACTCTGGTTCCCTGCCCTCTTCTCAAACAACTCAGGGGTCCCTGAGAGCTAAAATACCCGTGCCACTCGTGTCTCCTCACTTTAGTCCATCCCCCAGGCCGCCTCTGCCATCTCCCCGCTTCCAGAGCAGATACCTTCCGAGGGGCACGTGAAGAAGCGCTTCAGTGTGTCCTTGGTGGTGCTCAGCCTCTGCTCCAAGGCCTCCCTCTGCTTCTCCTCCCCTTGCAAGGTCTCCTTGGTCTTCTCCCCGTCCACCTGGCAGGTGCGTAGCTGCTCCTTGGCAGCCAGGTGAACCCTCTGCTCCTCCCGGAGCACTTCCTGACTCTGAGCCAGCGCTTTCCTGGACTCCCGCAGGTCCCCTTCCTTCTGCCCCAGCTGAGTTATTTTTTGGCGGAGCTGTTGCGACAGGCTGCTGTTGGTGGCTTCCAGAACCCTTTTCGTGTGCTGGAACTGCTGAGAAGCCTGTAGATCTGTTTGACCATGGAGAGAAATGTGCCTTCCTGCTCCAAGACAGCGGCATTGGCCCTTTTTCTACTTCTTGCAACCTCTTCTATACCAAGTTGGAATAGAAAACCTGGCTGCCTAAAGCTAAAGGAGGCATTGTGCTAGGGAAGGAGGACTGAGGCTGCCAGGGCACTCTAAGACCAGGCTGGGAACCAGACCTGAAGCCAAGCCTGTTGGCGGTAGTGACTATGGGCCCTGCTGAGGGAGGGCAGTTTTGGGGGACAGGCAAGAAGGAGTTTGGGGAGACTGGGAAATGGGGACAGCCATACTCACAGCGCACTCCCAGGCAGATGGTGGCCACCCCTAACAGTAGGCAGGTGAGGAGGAGACCGAGCAGGAAGTATTGCAAGCAGGTGGCAGGGCCTTGGGGACAGAGATGGGGTGGGTGTCAGTCCCTGAAGATCATATATATTACATTACATTATATTATACTTTATGTGAGGACTGAGGGGGTAAGTGCTGGGGGAGGTTCCTGGGGAAACCATCCCCAAGGGAACAGCAAAGGGGAATTTGTGGGTTTTGTCAGTAGTGGGTGTTTTGCAAGTAGGGATTACCCAGACCAAGGGCTGGAACCTCTCATTGGTAAGCAGGATTGAGGGGCGCTGTCCGGTAAGAGAGTAACCAAACCTCAGACGCAGAGAGGGAAGGGTTGAGGGAGAGGGAGAGGGAGAGGGAGATGAGAATCGGGACCATCCGCAAGGGGGCGGGCTGCGATCCGGGTCAACACGTCAGGATAAGGCTGAGCCGGGTGGAACCGGGGCGCGCGGCCGCTCAGCGGTCCCCAAGGCCGGGCCCGCGCCCCCCTCCCCGCATGCTCGCGCCCCGCCCCCCGCGCCCCCTGTGCGTGCTCCTGGCGGGGCAGCCCGGGCAGCAAGGCGGGGCTCGGCAGGGGCGACACCCACAGGGCAGAATCCGAGCCGATGTCACGGGGCTCCAGGACGCGGCGGGCGGCTCCGAGTGGACCCCTGCGGAAGGGGACGTCCGGTGAGGACGCGGGAAGCCCGGGGGACGCCCCTCTGTTCGCCGGGGCCCCGTGTTGCCCCGCTAACAGCTCGGAGACACCGCGTCACCTTCCTTCCAGAGACCCTGGATCCCCGGTGGGTCACCCTGCACCCCTTCTCGGTTCCCTGGGGCCCGTCCCTTGTCGCCCCGCCCCTGCCCATTGCTCTCGTCCTCTCTCGTCCTCTCTTTTCTCCACCTCCCGTTTCCCGGCTGAACCTGTCTCCCTCAGGGCTGCCCTGACCCGTGTCCCACCACACACCACCCCACTGGGGGTCTCCGCCTTGCCCGGCTCTTTTTCCCCTGGCTCCCTTTTACCCTGTTCTTGTGCCTCCCTTTGCCAAACACTGCCCTCCTTGCCAGTCTCTCCGGCCCAAGACACCCCCACAGACACACACACACCCTGGGGTCCCCTTACCTGCTTGGTCCCCTATCCCAGAGGGAGCCCCAACCGCCCCGCCTGGAACTGTAGGCACTTGGACATTCTCATAGGTGAGTTCCCCATCCTCGTAGGCCTCCGCCTCTGCAGAGAAAAGGAACCCCGAAGTGGAAGTCAGGAATGGGCCATCACAAGGGTTAGGATGCAGGATGGAGGAAGACTCCTCCCTCTTACCTGGTCCTAGCCGGCAGGAGAGGCTTTTCTTCAGGGGAGCCTTCACAAACCGCAGGTCTGCATAGGTGATGGCCTCGGCCATGGTCCTCAGCACCTGTGCTCCCGAGGGCCTCCCCTCTCATCCACCAACCCCAAGCCCCCTTGGCCACTCTGTCCCTCAGCCTTAGGTTCAGTGTTGTCTCTGTGACTACACTTTGCCCTCTGGGTTTTAGACACAAAAGAGGAAGATGTGAGCAAGTCTCTGACAGATGGGCTCAGTGAACTGGAAGGCATCCTGGGTCAGAGCCAGGGGTCAGGGGAGGGATGCTGAGGTCCAGAGCACAGTGGTGGGGGCTGGGCAAGCGTGTCCCTTACCTTCAAGTGTCCTAGACCCCGTCTGGCCTCACACTACTAAGGTCCACACACCTGTCCTGGTTGTCTGCCCTAACTCGCCCTGCCTACCCTCCTGGCTGCCAGTTCATCAATGTGTAGGGGAACTCTGTGTGCAGCTGACCCCAGACCATCTCCCAGCCAGTCCTCCAGGGTAAGGCTCTGTCCTCCCCATCAGACTGGCCTTAGCTCCTTGTCATTTGAGGGTTTCCAGTAGGTTCACAGATTCGCAGAAAGGGGCTCCCTATTTGGAGGCTTAAGTGAGGCCCATGCCCCGCTTCAGGTTGGGGTTTAGGTGGATCCAGCTGCTTTCCTGCCAGCCTCACTCAACTGCCACAGAGATGTCCTCCCTCAGATGTCCTCCCCGGAAGTTCCTTAGGATTACAGGGAACACGGGACCAGCTGATTTCCCAGCAAACTCCCCAGACTTGCCTCACAGTTTCGCCTGGCCCCTTCCCCTTTGCTGTCCAGCTGAGCATATCTGTGGCCAGCCAAGCCCTTCTTTCTTCCTCGTGGAGGCTGCCAGCCTATGGTGTCCTCTGTGTCCCCACATCCAAGCTGAGGCCAGTGAGCAGAGCGCAGGAGGCAGAGCCTCTGAAGCTGAGGGCAAGAGGCAGCCACTGCTGGAGCAGCTCAGGGAAAGTCTGTGGCAGTCTTGACCCTTGTGTACGCTGCAGGGGACAAGGGCACCCATAAGCATAGAACTATACAGTGACCAAGAAATGCTGCAACTTCCTAAGTAGAGGTAAGTCCAAGAAATTTAAAGTTTTTCCTAGCCAGAAGTGATGGTGTGCACCTGTAATCCCACATGCTCAGAAGGCTGAGTCAGAGTGGTTGCCAGTTTGGAGCCAGTCTGGGAAACAGCAAGGCACTGTCTTTAAAAACTAAATAAATAAAAATTAAAAGGGCTGGGAGTGTATAGCTCAGTGGTAAAGAGATTGCCTAGCAAGCACGAGACTCTGGATGCAATCTCCAGTACCACCACCACCAAAGAAAGTTCTTTGCAAGGGTCCAGGGGCTGGGCGTGTAGCTCAGGAAGAGCAGAGCACCACACCCTAGCATCAGCCCCAGCACCCAAAAACTAAGCCCCAACATTGTCCCTTTACACACAGACCCAAATAAAAGGAGCATTTTGGGGGGAGGTCCCAAGGGCTGAGAGGCCATTGTAGGTGATGAGGGCCTGGCTGGCGAAGAGAGGGAATCCAGGTAGGGGAGATGGGGCACACCCTGATGTTCTTTTACTAGGATGAGACAACTCACAGGAACCTCAGACGGGCCTGCAGCTGTGGGTGGGAAAGAGCTGAGGGCAGACACCGTCTGGAGGTGTGAAAAACGCATGCATTCATGAGCCACATCCTCCCACTCAGAAACCCCTTGAGCAGCTGTGGGCAAGAAAAAGGAAGGAGATAAATGTCCTCACCACACCAACAGTTCACGTGTCTGGTGGCGTGTAGCAGGCACCATGACGGGCTGTGGAGCTCTGCCAGTCAGCATGGTCCAGCTTGCCCCGGGGAAAGGGACCGCTGGGGCAGACAGAGGCCCTGTCACTGAAGAATGTCTGAGAGGACGGGCGTATGCGTTCCTGTGCGCACGCTCCGCGGCACTGTGTGGCCTGCAACAGCGCCCCTGGTGGTCGCCCCTGGTGGAGGGCTGTCAGGCGAGATTCCCACTGTGCGCCCGGCAGGGGCGGCCGCGTGGGGGGTGAACCGCGCGGGATGCCTGGGACGAGGTACCTGTGGGAGCTGTTACTTTTTACCGCAGCAGGGAACCATGGACCATTTTCAGAAAAGTCATTATAGGTCATGGCAACAGATTGTGTAAGCATTTCCTCTCCGAGGCTGTTTCCTAGGGTGTCCCTGCAGCTGTTAACGGTCCCTACTTGATTAAACTTTCCAACAGCCCAGCCCCCTTCCCCGAGCGCTCTGGCAGGTCCCCCCACTCACAGACAGTGGTGTGTGCCGGTGACTCCCCGGGGACCTCAGGGGCCCGAGGGTGGGAGTGCACAGAGCAGCTGGTGGCAGCGCTGAGAGGGGACTGTTGGCACTGCGGCTGAGGTGTGCAGGGTGGACATGGGCAGTGTGTGAGTAACTGCAAGGATATTTGCAGAGCTTCCCTGAACTGTGAGCAGTGGCCCAGGTTTTAGCACCAATGCACAGGCGCAGCTGACCCGAATGCCAGGGCATCCCTTGTGCCCTCAGAAGCAGCACCAGTGGGCATGGAGCCAGCGTGACCCTGGAGAAGCTGGAGAAGGAGGCAGCCAGGCAGCAGTAGGCTGAGCCAAACTTCATGGCCTTGGGTGTTTTCACTGGGCCTGGTCCCTACTTCTCTCCTCTTCTGCTCCTTTGGTGACGGCGACCTATCTCTCCATGACCTTCTGCCTGCCCTTCTGTCTCGTAAGCCGCCTGTGCCCCTCTTGTGTGAACAGAGAAGATTCCTACCCTTCCTTCCTGTGTGCGTCACACAGGTCTTTGCAATGTTGACATCCACATTACACCTCAAGGCTGGTCATCAGAAAGGACACCTGTGACTCCAGGCTGCCCCAGTACAGCCCAAATGCCAGGAACACTCCAGGGCTTTTGAGAGGTACAGGGCCAAGCGCTGGACATTTCCATTTTTCCAGAGCCACGATCACGTCTAAGACCCGAGAGGACAAACGTCAAAACCTTCTTCTTGCCGTCTTCTGAGTCCTTCGCTGCTTTCCACAGGAAATGGATCGTTAGACTGGACAAGGTGAGGATCCTGACTGTGAGGCTCTTCTGTAAAAATTTTGGGTCTTGGCCGTTTTCACTGGGCTTGGTCCCTACTTCTCTTCTGCTCTTTGGGTGACAGCGACCTATCTCTCCATGAGGGAAGAGGCTCATCTGTAACAATTTTGGTGAAGTTCAGCCAATACCAGGAACTCCCCCAATCTCTGAAAGTCAGACTGTGTGTGTCGTCATTACCGTAGCTCTCTGGCCTCTGAGAAGCTCTTGTCTATGGACCGAGTGTGGTCAGAATGATGACCTCCTCCAAATGTCCACACCCTGATCCCTGGACCCTGTGAGTGGATCAGTTCACCTGACAAGATATAGACATGACTAGGTGAAGTCCTTTGGATGGGAGATCACCTTCTGTCATCCCGGAAGGCCCAGACTCATCACGTGCGTCCTGGAGAGGGAGGACTTCTGCCAGCCAGCAAAAAAGGGTCAGAGATGTTACACGAAGATTCAGCTTTTGGTTTTAAAGCTGGAGAATGCAGATCACAAGCCAAAGAATACAGGCAGTTTCTAAAAGCTAGAAAAACAAGAAACAGATTCTGGCTGAGGCAGGAAGATCGCCATGTGTCTGATCACCAGCCTGAGCTACATAGTGAGTTCAAGACCAACCTGAACTGTGTAGCAAAACCTTGTCTCAAACAAAACAAAACAAAACAAAACCTGTAAGGTAATACATTTATATTATTTAAGTCACCAAGTTTGTGGTAATTTGCCAGAGCAGCAAGAGGTAAGGTTGTGCCTTATTCATACACCAGCTCCACACGATGCATGTTATCATTATATGCTGCAGACATGTACTAAAAAACTACAATAAAAATAAATTCAAACATGGCAGCAGGGGAAAATGATGCTTCCAAACCACACAATAAAGTGTCACAAAGATAAATGCTAAAGTGGTGTTTTAGTCACTTTCTTGTCTCTGGGACAGAATACCCAAAACCCTAGCCCTAGCCCCAAGGATTGTGCCGTGCGGTCCTCCCGACTTCACCAAGTTGAAATAAGCAAGTGGGTGGTAGCCTCAAGGCTGGCCATCTTGGGGATGAGTTGTTGTCAGGAAACCAGGGATGTGATGAGCTACCAGATGGTCATCCTCAGGAACTTCAAAGGAGGATATGGAGGTGACCACCTGGCAGTGGAAGCTGAAGGGAAAGGGTGCTTAGATCCAGCCATGTCTTCCAAACTGAGTACACAGCCTGACTTCCCCTGGCCGGCCCTGGTGTGCAGCGAGTGTCCCAGCAGAGGTGACTGGCCCTGAGGGTCATGATGAGATGGGGTTGTGCTACAGGACAGGAGCAGGAGGAAGGGATCTGCATGGCAGGGATGCCCTGGTGCCCTGCGGTGCACCATCCTCCATGCTACGAGGGCGATCGAAAGGTATGGTGAATGTCTACATTTAAAAAAAAAATAACCAAAAGTGTAAATTAGGGTCAAAATGTATAACAGATATCGTGAAACAGAAAAAAAATTATTTAAATGGAAAGGGGAACTTTGAGGGAGGGGGAAAGGAAGGAAAATAAAACAAAAAAAGAACAGGAGAAAAATGGAAATGAAGCTTTTGTAAATAAGGAGAAGAGGGGCTGAAGGGAGGGGAAGGGAATGGGAAAAATCAAAGAATCCAGACGTATCATGTACACATACAAATTCCCCGTGATGAATGTAATCATTATGTATAGCTGAAATGTACCAATAGACAATTAAAATGAATAAAAATAAAATACATAAAGCTCCTTACAGTACAGACACATTGCCAAGAATGATTGGAGAGACCAAGAAGCAAGCCATCCCTGCAAACCTGTGCCTCGCACGGGCCACTGGGGGGACAGCCAGATGCCAGCCCCTTCTGGCACGCAGGCTGGGAAACAAGAAGAGACACCTCACTCCCCTACCCCCTCCACCGTAAGTAACCAGCTGATCCGGAGAAACACAGGCTGCGATGATGACTATGCTGTAAGATGAGGTAAAATGCAGTTTAGTGCTTGCAGTGTTTCGTGTCTCATGGACTTTGCAGGCCTAAAGCTGGCGGTCTGATCGTCTACGCAGAGGATAACAATACGCAATGTGGTGTATATAGGGGCGTCCTTCTGAAGGTGGTAGCTGTTTTAATCCCCTATCACCTTGTTTTGAAGTCCTGTATCATTTTCATTGTTTTGTTGGGTTGTGTTTTATTCTGTTTGGTTTGGTTTTATTACAGCCGATGGCATGGGCAGCTATTTCAAAGGTAACAAGATGTATTATGATAGCCACTTTGAATTTACTATTATTTTGTTTTGAAGACGTTCTTGCATACGTTGTTTTGTTTGATCTTTACTGTCTGAAGGTATCTGCAGCTATTTTGAAGACAGTAGGAGGTCTTATGGTAACCACTGTTGATTTCCTATTGTTTTGAAGTCCTGTGTCACTTACACTGCTTTGTTTTGATTGGCTTTATTCTGCTTTATGTTGCTTGGTTTTATTCTCTTTAAATTAAAAATTAAAAATAAATAAGTAAATGATTGGAGAAGTGTGTTCATAGTAAGGGGGAGTATTTAGAGTACTTTGAGGGGGACTGGTGGTGATGCATCTTTTACTGTCATCAGTTTTTTGAAGTTAAGCCCTCACCACATCTTTTGATCAAACCTCCTCTATCCACAATGGGCCACTTTGACCATCATGAAAAGGGCCAGTAATCGGGGTGAACAACCCTCAGAAATGAAGGTCTGGGTTACTCACCAAGTAGGCAATCTAGGCCAGCAGGTGGGTAGTAGAGGAGGAAAATGAAAAATGTCAGTTGTAGCCTTAGAACCACCCCAGCAACGGGGATTTTACCTTGTTCCACTCGCCACCCTGTCAGTTTTTATTCTTCTTCCTCTTCTTTCTTCTTTTTAGAGAAACTGACCCGAAGAAGCAGTGACACCATAAACTTAACGCAGGACGGAAGTAGATCTGAGCCAGGTGTGAAGTGTGGCAAACACCGTCAGGGTCTGCAGGGCACTGGAACCGGCGGAGAATGAGCGCACCAGCTCCCCTGGCCCTGGGTGCAGAGTGCTCCGAGGGTGTGTGTTCTGCACGAGCTCTAGAGCTCCCCAGTGGCCTCCAGCCCCGGTTTTCCACCACAGAAGTAAAGTAGTATGCCATTTTTACTTTAAACTGCCTGGCTCTGCCTAGGCATGGTGTACACATACCTGTAATCCTAGCCCCTGAGAGGCTGAGACAGGAGGATCACAATTTTGAGCCCAGCCAGAGCAACTTAGGGAGACCCTGTCTCAAAATAAGTAAACAAAAGATGTAGATAGAGATAGACAATAGTCCTTGCCTCCTAGCAGATTTTTCGTGTTGAATTTGCTCAGTTGAATTTGCTCTTCTACTGAAGTTAGAATCCTTTGCACATATTTTTTCTCCCCCAGCATTTTACTTCAAAAACATCTTAAGCCTAGGGGAAGTGGAAAGAATAATACAGCAAACACGTACAGGTCCTTCACCTAGTATGTCCTTCATCAGGCCAAGGCTCAACCAGAGAAGCAGAATCACTAAGACATGTGTGCTCATTACATACACATATGTCATGTGCTGCACAACGATCTTTTGGTCAATGACAGGTCACACCTATGGCGGGAGACACATAACATTTCAACAGAGCTGAAAAATTCCTACTGCCTAGTGTTTTCACTGTAACTTTCCTGTTTTCAGATATGTTTTGATTCATAAACACTAACAACCTGTTACAGTTGACCACATTATCCACTACAGGGCCATGCACAAGAGTTTGTAGCCTGGAGCAATGCTGTTGAGGGGGAAATAAGCTGGCTCATCTAAACTTATTTGCCCATTTTGCTGGGTTCACTAATGGGCAGCTTGGAACACGCAGCTGAACTGAATCAGCGTGCTGCTGGGTGCGGAGGCCCACCTGAGGGTTGTTGCCAGCAGCATAAAAGGAGAACTGGGGGGGTGGGAAGAGGGTGCTGTTGCTGGAGGAGCTTGTTGCTCTGGCTTTCCTGCTATGAACTCGGCTGTTCTCATCATCAGAGGAGCCCCAGTCCTCCTGGCACAGAGGATGGCTGTGGTTCTCTTTGGAGGAACACTGGTCCTTGCCTTGAGTATCGCCTCTTGGTTCCAGTGCAGACCCCTCAGCCTGCCGGCACAGATCCTTCATCCCAGGGCAGATCCTTGCTACAGACTGCATGAGACACTGTCAAGGTCTCAAGGCCTCTGGCCAAACTCATGAAGCACACTGCCTTGGGCTCTAGGCCCTCAGCTGGACTCATGCAGGACACTGCTGTGGGATCCAGGCCCGCAGCTGGATTCTTTGGGTCTCTAGCACATGGACAGATCTCTTGTGCTCCTCTGCATTTGACTTTTTGGATGACTATTATAAAGTAACCCTACAAAATTATATGTGTCCTGTGTTAAAGCTACTCCCTTGCAGACCCTAACTACAGTGCCCATCTAGATTTAGGAACATACTACGTGGGCACAAAGACAAAACTGCCCGATGATGCATCCCTCGGGGTACATGCGTCGTGACGCACCACAGGCACTTAGCTTTCTCTGGCACTTACCTTTCTCTGGCACTTAGCTACATGCCTGCTTTATTTTTTAATTTTGAGATGGTCCCGCTAAGTCGCTAACAGCCCAGATTGGGCTCAAACCTTCAGTGCTCCTGCACCCACCTCGGAGTGCTGGGACTTCACCAGCTGCACACACGTGTAGTTTCCACTCACAGTGGCACAGAACACTGTTACACAATTATGCAGTTGTTACTTGGCCTGGGGATACGGCTCAGCAGCACAGCGCCTGCCTGACAAGTTCGAGGTCCTGAGTTCAATCCCGGTACCAAAAAAAAAAAAAAATGCAGTTGTTACATTGTTGCTACGTGGTTATTCCCTTAGGGAGCTGTTAGAGACGCTCTGAAGGGCATCTCTGCTTCTGATGCCACAGCTCGAGTTCACAGGACAGAGGGTGGGGATGAGAAGATGGTGGGAAGCAGGAGAGAGAGAGCCAGCCAGGACTGTGGGGACAGCCTGGAATCTGAGTCGGTCCCTCTGTCCCCTGCGTTGTCGCCCTACCTACTGCTGTTCAAGACCCAGTACCAAAAACAAGGCAGAAAGAAAGGGAGGGAAGGAAGAAGTTAAGAAATCATAAGAGAGAAAGAAAGAAAGAAAGAAAGAGAAAGAAAGAGAAAGAAAGAAAGAAAGAAAGAAAGAAAGAAAGAAAGAAAGAAAGAAAGAAAGAGAAAGAAGAAAGAAGGCAAGCAAGCCGGGCATGACAGTGCACTCTTGTGATCCCAGCACTTAGGAGGCTGAGGCAGAAGGATTGCCATGAGTTTGAGGCCAGCCTGGGCCACATATGAGCTCAAGGCCAGACTGAACTATATGATGAGATCCTGTCTCAAAAAAGAAGAAAGAAGGAAGGAAGGAAGAAAAAGAGAATTTCCCAGATGAGGTGCCTTCTCAGATGAGCCGTTTTGTGACTTCTGTAAGGCTTCAGACATCTCATTGCTCCTCGGTGGGCCCCAGGCTGTAGACCTTTTCTCTCCTCAGCCCACCCTCAGTCTCTGTATTTTGTGTTGTGGTCCTGGGAATGGAATTCGGGGCCTCACACAAGCAGGCACTCTACCACTGAGCTATATCCTGCCCCCCTGCCCCCCTCCCCCACCAACAGCACAGGGGACTGAACACCGGCTTTCACACTTAGCCACATCTCCAGGCCTTCGCATTTTTTATTTTAAGACAGAGCCTTGCTAAATCACTAAACTGCCCAGGTTGGGCTTGAATTTGTAATCCTCCTGCTTCAACCTCCCAGAGTTCTGGGATTATAAGTATGCATCACTACACCTGGCTCCCAGAACACTTTTTTTCTTTTTTTTTTTTGAAAAAGAAAAAATTTTATTTTAAAACAGGCTCCCAGGGCTGGGAATTTAGCTCAATAGCACAAGGGCCTGCCTGGCAAGCATGAAGTCATGACTTTGATCCCCGGTGCCAAAAAAACAAAAAAGAGGGTCTCATTACATTCCCCAGGCTAGTCTCAAACTTGTGATCTTCCTGCCTCAGCCTTCCAAGTAGTTAGGAGTACAGGCCTCTACCACTGTGTCCTGCGCACATTTGATCTTGCTGCTTTTTGACTGTCAGGGTTACAGATGAGAAGAAAGAACTTGCTTTCTGGCTGAAAGTGTGTAAGATTTCTTATTCTTTAGAATGTTGGACTTTTAACCTATCCAAACTGTGTGACTTTTCCTACTAATCCACTGTGGAACTTAAATCTCCAGCTCAGAGAAATGTTCTGTTTTTATGAACTCCCTTCTCCTGATCCCTTTTCTCATGGAACCCACAGCACTTGAGGAGAAGACTCCTGGATCTGTTCCAGTTTCCCATCTTTCACCACAGGATTTGCATCTATTTATTTTTGTCATTTTATTTTGAGATATTTCTTTTATATACTTTTCTAGAACTGTCTTGGGTCTAGAAAATGACCATTCTCTCCTTTGAATCATCTATGAAGATTTCTAGTTCCTGTTCACTTTCTAGTTGAAGGAACTCTTGTGTTGAGCTGAATACACATCTCAGCTCTCCTAACTCATCAGGGTTACACAGGTCCCTACCACCCGGTCTCTCTCTCCTGCTGTGTCTGCCCGTCTCCAGAAGCTGAGAAATTCAGCCCACAATCAGTTTCCTGAAAAGTCAAGGAGACCTAGCAAAGGCACTGATAGTCCTTGGCAAACAAACTGTTTCTAGGAATTCATCCTTCCCTCCCTCCATCCCTTCCTTCCCTTTTGAGGTGTTTGGGACTGAACCCAGCGCCTCTCACTTGGAAGGTCCTTGCCTTTGCTCTGAGGTTTTCTCCGGAAGGCGGAAGGCGTCTGCAGGAAAATCTACTGGGAGCCCAGCCACACCCAGGTAACAGCAGCCAGCTGGGAGTTAGGGAGGGGAGGGCATTGTTAGGGCCACCATCTGCCCAGGACACTTCCCGCCACCTTGCCCTTGCTCTGAGTGATTAAATATTATTGACAGTATTATGAGGATATTCCAGAATATACCAGAAGACTTAACCATGCAAGCCTTTAGGAAGTAGGAACAGGAATGGGGTGGGAGTGAACCTTCTATATCCCAACCCCCATTCTAGGATTTCTCAGCCTCAATATTACCAATTTTGGGGCGAGAATTCTTTGTTGTGGATACCTGGCCTGTTTGTTGTAGGCCTCTTTCCACTAGCACAGCCTTCCCACCGTGACCACTACAACTGTCCAGAGCTGGGTGTAAGGCTCAGCAATGTAGCACACGCTTACCACACACAAGGAGTCAATCTCCAGCAGCAAATAGCAACAAAGGTGTTTCCTGACAAGCTCCAAATGTCCCCGGAGGACAGAGTCTCCCCTAGTAGTACACCCACCCCTCCCATAGCTATAGATTCTATTTGGTTTTCCCCTATGCACATGACATTTTCATGATTAAACATTTAACTGAGGTCATAGGGGAAGAAATGCAAAACTGTTTTGAGGAAGTAGAGAACACAGTAAAAAAGAGAAAAGCAAGTTAGCAAAATGGGGAGCAATCTGGATAGATGTGAACGAAAGCAGCAGAGATTAAGAACCTATCTGAGTTGGGGGACGGGGGACCCAGTGTGCTGCAGACCCACACTCTCCTCAAGGTACAGCCCCAGCACTGCCAAGTCCAGTCTACTGAGCCCGTCAAGTCATGGCCGAGCTAGTCCTTCTCATTGCCCCTTGATCTTACAATAAACACCCTCATGTAGTCAGTCCACAAGCAAAGTCCTGGAGGTAGAAACATGGTCTCCAAATAAAGATACCAAGGGCCTGCTGCCGTGTGGGGCCGGTACTATATTCACATTTTTGCTTGTGTGTTTTGATTATTGTTGTTTATTCGCTCTTCTTGGTGGTGTTGAGGATTGAATTTGGGGCCTTCACATTGAGCTACATCCGCAGCCCTTTTTCATTTTTGATTCACCAAGTCACTACGTTGCTCAGATGAGGTTAAACTTGCAATTCTCTTGCCTCAGCCTCCCAGAATGCTGGAATTATTGGCATGTATCATGCCAGGACTATTCGCTTATCACACTCTGACGCAGTGCTGATCACCAAGTATAGAGGTTCATGTCCCTAATACCAGCTACTCCTGAGGCTGAGACAGGAGGATTGCAAATTCAAGGCTAGTCTGGGAAATATAGTGAGACAGTCTCAAAATTAAAAAGTAGCCAGGTATGATAATCCCAGTACTTTGGAGGCTAAGGCAGGAGGATCTCAGTGACTTGGAGGCCAGCCTGAGCGACATAGTGATTTTAAAACCAGCCTGAACTACATAATGAAACTGTGTCTAAAAAATAAATAAAATCAAAATTAAAAGGTATCTCAGAACTTCCTGGGTTTAATCCCCAGTACAAAGAGGGGTTCCAATCAAGTAAAACATTGGGAGTAGTGAGGACTACTAATAAAGTCTGTAAAAGAACTGTACAAGGGGTGGGGGTGGTGAGGCATGCCTATAATCCCAACGCTCAGGAGGCTGAGGCAGGAGGATCCCTGCAAGTTTGAGGCCAACCTGGGGTATATATTTTTCATTTGCAACAAATTTGTGGCTGCATCACCATCCAGGCACTGGAATATAGCATTGCGAAGATGACAAGGAGGAAGGCAGTGGGCCCACTGGACCCAGGAAGAATCTGAAGTGTGAACTGAAGCCCACAGAGAGAGTAAAAAAAAAAAAAAACTTCAACGAAGAAGAAGGCAGTAGCCAGTGGTGCCTTCTCCCTGAGATGGGGCTCACTGCTGGAGGGGAGCAGTTCAAACCTTCAGACACACAGCCACGTGATGGTGCCGGCTGGTGACCCCAGAGCCCTCTGCAGAGAGATGCAGCAAAGCTGGGAGCAGCAGGCATGGAGGGCGGCACTGGCTGGTGGTGAGTGCAGAGGACTCAGTCCTCCCACGAACAGTGATTAGCCAGGAACCCAGATCATCTGCCGCCTTCCTCTAGCAGATCCCAGCTCAGACCTGAGGACAATGCTTGGGGGGGGGGGGGAGTGTGAGCCCAGTGAGTCGGGGCTCAGGCAGCCCGCTAAGATTATCCACTGCCCTGCCAAAAAGCTGCTGCTGGCTTGTGGTATAGGTTGTCACAGTCAGGACGCCGTCTCTATAGGTTGTCTACTAGTGAAACCAGAAAGAACTTTTTTTTATTTCCAATAGTTTTAGTTACCTTAGAAAGGACTGTATTGTTAACTTCTATTTTTAAGAGTCTTGTACCTCCTCAGAGAATGATCACAAACCATTTTTAGATTTCAAGTTAGCTGTTAATTCTAGCCCAATCCAAACTGTAAACTACTCACATTCACAAGCAAGGGTACTACTGCACATTACACTCATATTTTAGGAATGTGTGCTTTCCCCAGCCCCCAGTCTGACAATGCATCTAGGCTTCCTATCATACCCCCCATTCTCTGAACTTGTAACACTCAAAGTGCTTCTGCTCCTCCTCTGAACAAGTGCATTAATATTCTTGTCTCAAAATACTTCATGAACCTTGAAGTCATTCTCTGTGGAAGGGGCTTCCTTTGCAGAATGAACCTGGTTCATCACCTGCACACCAAAATCTAAGGAGCTGGACAAATTTCTTGTGCTCCTTTCCAATCCAAGATCTCAGTGGGTTGCGTACTTGGTAAGGTATTACGTGAGTGTAAACAATAATCCCTGTTTGTGCAAATTCTTTCAAGACTTCTGGGTATGTAACCCATGTATTGCTTCCTCCAGAATGACCACCAACCAGCCAATACATTCTTCTTATGCTCTTGATGAAAGCATCTGTGTTCTTGTCTTTCTTGGCTTCTTTCAGTTCAAAAAGCAACTGATTCAAAACAACACATCCTTTACTGAATCCAATCAAAGTAAATGATGCACCATTGAGTGATGATGGATGAAAACTCATAGAAGACTCTTCAAATTTCTCACAAGTCCTTTTTGTTTTTCTCCCTGGCAACCATTACTAGCAGAAGGGGGATCAGACTTACAATTAGATGCTTAGGAGTTCTTATTCCAAACAGTTCCATTCTTTGACAGCACACCATTCTGACTTAAGTTAAAAACATTAACTAATAATGTATAAAGGTGCTTAAAAGCTCCAAAGTCAGTATTGTGTTCAACCAGAGAGAATTCTGGAAGTAGGCTGTTTGTTCTTCTTTTTCTTTTTTTTCTCTTTCTCCCTCATTGTTTTTATGAGTGTGACTGTGGTTCCTAGCCTCTTTGTGGGTGTGGTTCTGTTCTTCCTCTTCTCTCTTCCATCTCCTTTCCTTCAGTCTTCTGCACCAGTTTTCCAAAGCTGGCATGATCCCCCTTTGTCCTCCAACCTTACTTCTAATCTAATCTCTTCCTCTTCTTTCACTTCTCTATTTTCTCATTAATCCATTTTAAATTTTAATTTTCAAGGGCAAAATTAACACACTAAGGGCTTATATATTGCATATAATTTTCTGATTTGTTTTACATTTTGTTATATAATCACAAATCTAGTTCATAGAATTAAAAGTGCCAAATTAAAGATTAGCTCAGTTTGTCATTTTCTAGGCTGTGTTTGATGCTATTGGTACCACTATAGTCAAAATTGACATAATTATTCTAAATGGCTGTTGGTCAAGATATTCCATGACTAAGATTGACTAAGGGTCACAGAAAATACAGTGCCAAAGAACCAGAGACTGGGCCAAATAAGCAACAACTTCTCATCTTAGACAAACTGAAGAGGTCAGAGTTTCCAACAGACTCAAAACTCCAAAATCAGTTAAAACTGGAAGATACCTCAGAGAAGTAGTCATCACCTAATGGTTCTAAATACTACTAAAAAAGAACCTACCATAGACAATTTACAAGCATCACCTCAGAAATTAAACTAAAAAAGAGAGAAAATAAAATGAGAAGACACTTAAGCAAAATGCAACCCCAGACATACAGTTCACCAAAGGCAAATCCAGGGGGCAATGAGGTGGGACAATCTGAAAGTCCCTCATCAGGCTCTCTGAAGTGGTAACAACAAAGCAATTGAATGAGCCTCTGGAAAAAATGGAATCAGAAATAATCTCTCAGATAACTAGAGAGATTACCAACATACACACCATGCTTAGAGACATTAGAGCAGATAAAGACAAAAAAAAAAGTAGGTGAGCTTAAAAAATTATGGAAACTCAGCACAGGAAACAAATGGAATCCACAAAGCAGGTTCAAGCAGATATCCAGGAGAATAAAAACTACACTGAAAAATTTCTGAGGCAGATTAGGTCAGTGTGAGGACAGGATCTCAGATACTGAAGACAGGCTTGCAGTTGGCAACCAGGAAAAGAAAGAGTTCTCAAAACTACAAGGGACCATGAGAATCAACCCAGGAGCTGCTAGATGAGACAAAGAAGAATAATTTAAGATTGATTGGAGTCAACAAAAAAGCAGGAGATAACACAAATGACATTTTAAAATTGTTTACAGACATAATGGCAGAAAATTTCTTGGTAGAGAAAAAGCACTTGACAAACAGATAAACAAGGCATATAAAACTCCAACTAAGCATGATCCAAAAAAATCTGCAGCCAGGCATATCAGAGTCAAGATTCCAGAAATTCAACACAAAAATAGAATCTTAATAGCTGTCAGAGAAGAAACAAATCACCTATGAAGGAAAGCCTATTAGAATCACAGCTGAAGGGCTGAGGATTTAGCTAAGCAGCATAAGCACCTGCCTTGCAAGCACAGGGTTGTGAGTTCAATCCCCAGTAAAAAAAAAAAAAAAAAAAAAAGAATCACAGCTGACTTCACAACACAAACCTTCAAGTCAAGGAGAGCTTGGAGTGAAGTACTCCAAGTTCTAAAGGAAAACAACTTTCAACCCAGATTGATATACCATGCAAAACTATCTTTTCAAAGTTGATGGAGAAATAGATACTTCCATGCCAAAGAACATTTGGGGAAATTTATGACCACCAAGACTGCACTCCAGTATGTTCTGATGGACACTCTACAGATAATAAAGACTACAGCTCCATGAACCCCAACAGAAGGAATCCACCAGGAAAGGCAAACATTAGAGGAAGGAGGAAAAAAAGAGGGAGCCAACAGCAGGAAAATAACAAGACAAGGATAAGTCAATAACCATCAGTGTTAATGGTTAATCAGTCAAAAGCCACAGACTGGCACACTGAATGAAGAAACAAGATCCATAAATAAGCTGCTTACAAGAAACACATTTAATTCAAAAAGAAATTTGCAGATTGAAAGTTAAAGGATGGAAAAAAATACTCCATGTGACAGGAGCCTAGAAAAAAGCATGGGTAGTTATTCCATTTGCAGACAAAGTAAATTTCAAGCCAAACCTAAGAAAGATAAAGAAGGTCATTACAAGGACTGGGGATTTAGCTCAGTGATGTAAGCACTTGCCTGGTGAGTGCGAGGTTGTGAGTTGATCCTCGGTATAAAAAAAAAAAAGGTCATTACATCCTCATAAAGGGAACAATCTGAGAGGAAGTGATAACAATCATAAATATATATGCAACAAATACCAGTGCACCCAACTATATAAAACAATTACTAACAGACATGAAAAATCAAATAAGTCTTTATACAATTGTATTGGGAGGTCTCTATACCCTACTATCACAAAAAGATGGATAAACTAGACAAAAAGTCAATAATGAAATATTAGAACTACACCAAACTTTTGAACAAATGGTCTTGGTAGATGTCTATAGAGTATTCCACCCTACAACATCAGAATACACATTCTTCTCAGTTGCACATGGGACATTCTCTAAAATAGACCACATACTGGCTCATAGAATATGCTTAAGTAAATGCAAAGGAATTGAAATTATCCCATGCATACTATCAGATCACAGTGCAATTGAATTGCAAACCCATGGCAAACAAAACTATAAGAATTTCACTTTTTTCCCTTATGGAAAATTTAGTGCCTTACTTGAGTCAATTAAATTATAGATTATATGATTAGGAAATGCAGCCATATACAAGAACTTCATAAACACATGGAAATTAAATAGCACCCTACTGAACAACCAGTGGGACACAGATAAAATTAAAGAAGAAATTAGACAGTTTTTACAGTTTAATGATAATGACAATACAACATATGGGGACTTATGGGACACAATGAAAGCAGTCTGAAGAGGTAAATTTATAGCACTAAATACCCATATCAAGAAAACAGAGCAAGCACATACAAACACCTTAATGGTAAACCTCAAGCCTGTAGACATAGCAGAGCAGGCTAGGCCAAAAGCTCATATCAGGGAGCAATTTATAAAGATGAGAGCAAAAATGAACACATTGGAGACCAAAAAAACAGTACAAAGAATCAATGAATCGAAGAGTTGGTTCTTTGATTAAATAAAATTGACAAATCCTTATCCAACCTTATCAAAAAGAGGAAAGAAAAGACTCAAATCCATACAATTAGGAATAAAAAGAATGAAATCACAATGGACCCTGAAGAAATCCGGAAGATCATCTATACCTACTTTGAAAACTTATATTCTAGTAAGATGGGAAATACAGCTGGGGATTCAGCTCAGAGGCATAAGCGCCTGCCTTGCAAGTGGGTGGTTGTGAGTTCAATCCCCGGTACGGGGGGGGGCGGGGATGGGAAATACAGATTCCTAGATATATACAAATTTACCAAAACTGAATCAAGAAGATATAAAAATCCTAAATAAACCAATATCAATCCATTAAATTGAAAATGTAATTAAAAACCTATCAACAAAGAAAACCCAGGCCCTGACAGATTCACTGCTGAATTCTACAAGAAATTTAGAGAAGACCCAACACCACTACTTCCCAAACTCTTTAATGAAATTGAAAGGGAAGCAGTGCTTTTACATTCATTCCTGGAAGCAAGCATTACCTTGATACCAAAACCAGAGAAGGAACCAACTAAGAATGAGAATTACAGGCCAATTTCCCCAATGAACATAGATGCAAAAATCTGTAATAAGATACTGTCAA
Source organism: Dolichotis patagonum (assembly GCA_004027295.1). Taxonomy (NCBI): domain Eukaryota; kingdom Metazoa; phylum Chordata; class Mammalia; order Rodentia; family Caviidae; genus Dolichotis; species Dolichotis patagonum. Next base: position 23,971 of record PVJX010009048.1, on the reverse strand, counting down.
ACAGAATGCAGCAAATCATCAAGAAGATTACACATCATGATCAAGTGGGATTCATCCTAGAGACGCAGGGATGGTTCAACATATATAAGTCCATAAATGTAATACACCATATTAACAGAGCCAAGGACAAAGTCATATGATCATCTCAATAGATGTAGAAAAAACTTTTGACAAAGTCCAGCACCCATTCATGATAAAAACCCTATAAAAAATTGGATCAGATGGTCTTGATCTTAATCTGATAAAAGCCATTTATGACAAACCAACAGCCAGCATCATACTAAGTGAACAAAAACTGAAAATTATCTCTCTAAAATCAGGAACAATCATAAGTGAAATACATCAAACTCACATGAGTAAATACTGTATTGTCTTCCTAGTGTGAGAAATGGTAAGAGTATATAAGATACAAAATCCTCAATAAATACAAGGAAAGGATAAGAATCTGCTCAAAAGGAAAAAAATAATATCTCAGGGAAAAGAAGGAAAAAGAAGAAGGGAAAAGAAAAAAATATCTAAAATTGTATAATCACGCTTAGGATAGCTAAGATGACTGTGCTACAAATTCCATAAGTTCTTGGAACAAAACAGCTAACATCCATAGGATTGGAACAATTTTGCATGTTAGTGTCTGGTGATCTGAGAAACTCTTGAAAAATATTATGTAAAATAACAAGATACCCTTTCTGGGTATCTTCCCAAAAGAATTAAAAACATTATACCACAATGATACATGTACGCCCGTGTTTATAGCACCACAATTTGTAATAGCCGGATCTTAGAAACAACCTAAATGCCCATCAACTGAGGAATGTGCTTGCTCTTTGAAAAAAAGTTGTGGTCTTTTTATATGATGGAGTACTACTCAGCCATATAGGAGGATAAACCAGAGACTTTTATAGGTAAATAGATGCAACTTGACTTTTATAGGTAAATAGATGCAACTTGACTTTTATAGGTAAATAGATGCAACTTGAGACCATACTCATAAGTGAAGTATACCAGACACACATGTGTAAATATGTTGTCTCACTAGTATGAGAAGCTGAAACAACATGTATATGTATGTGTACATAAAAACGATAGTTAAGATAGCTATACTGTGGCCCTGAAGCAAGGCCAACAGATCGCTGTAGCTGCTGGTTTCAAAAAGGAGCCTAATAAGAATTCTTTCTGTGGTCTGTTGGCCATTTCAGAACTTTGGAAATGGAATGGTCAATTCATCAGAAAGAAATAGCAGATGAGTATGGCGGACTTTAGGGGGCCTGCAGGGGAGGGACCCTGGCACCTCAGGACCTGCACTGTGCGGCTGACTCGGGGTGCCGGGAGAACAAGGAACTCTTCCCGTCTCTGGGGGGTGACTGTGATCCTGCCTGCGTGTGGGTTGAGAATCAGACATCTCATGTCATCCTGTCCCCCATCCCGTGTCCCCCCCTCCCCCTGCTTAGCAAGTGGGAGCCAGTGAACTACACATCTTGTGAAAAGATTGGCTATGTTATTTAGTATGAGCTCTCCATATGCAAAGATGAGGACAACCATTTGGAAGAAAACAAGAGACAATATGACAGATAGTGAAGATCTCTGGTTGTCTAGCTTTGAAATGTATGCTTTCTTATGTCCCATTCTGTTCTGTTTTGTTGTGTTTAATTTTACTCCCTTTTAAAATAAAATAAAATAAAATAAAATAAAAATTTTTAAAAAAAGACAGCTATACTACTGATCTCTGAGTTCACTGAAGAGAAAGATTTGTACTGGTGTTGTTGGGACAACTGAATGCCTGTGTCTTGTTCTCTGGGTAAATGATTTGGGGATGACAATGTGCAATGTATGTACCATTGTTGCCCTGATTGGCATATTTTGAAATTTTGTTTTATTTATTTTTCTTTTTTTCTCTTTGAAATAAAGTATTTTGGGGAAAAAAACTGTACAAGGAAATGTAGACATCTTTTCCTGAAAAAGACACATGCACACACACACAGGCACACACATGTGCACACAATTGAGGCTATTCATGAAACCTACCTTTCAATTCCTCCAGGTTTGTCATACAAGAGAGACCTAGAACAAAAATAACAAGGCTGGGCATGGTGGCACATGCCTGTATTCTCAGCATGCTGGGAGGCTGAGGCAAGAGGACCGAAATCGTTCAAGCCCACTCTGAGCAACTTAACAATTTAAGGACTCTCTGTTTCAAAAAAATAAAAAATAAAGGACTGAGAATGTAGCTTGATGGGAAGGTCCTGGGTTCAATTCCCAGTAACACAATAAACATACAAACAAAAGAGGCAGATTTGGTTTCAAATACAAATTTTTTTCAGTAAAAAAGATTAGAAATGAGTAGTTGGTCAGTAGTGAGAGCCTGTGTCTAAAACTCTTCAAAGAAGAGGCTCAGAGGTTGCTGTAGAGGGTATAAATTTGGACAGATCTCTCAGCCTTCCTTCAAGTTGTATAACTGGTGAAACTGACAAACTAGGCAAGAGGCTTAATTCACCCACATTAAGCAGAAATATCTCAGTGTCTAATGGCATAATAGTGCACTTGGGTTCAGAGGAGGCGTCTCCTGGAGGAACTGAGCAGTAAGTGAAGAGCTCAGTAGGTCAGCATTTTTGCTGGCCTTTGTCTGTTAGTCTGCAAAAGATAGAAAATTTAACTTTGACTTAAGCAAAAAGGGAACTTACTAGCTTATATAACTGCTAAGTTCAGAAGGCAGATTTAGCTCTGGTGATGACTGGCTCCAAAATTTAAAATGAAGTCATTAAGACTTGCTCTTTCTCCGTGTTCTTTCGTATAGCCAAAACCAGTTTGGAATTTAAACTTTGACCAAACTGGACATGGTGGTGCATGCCTCAGTGCTGGGAGTGATCTCAGCACTGGAGGCTGTGCCAGGATGGACTACCTAGCAAAACCCCATCTCAAAAAAACCAAGAAAATTTTAAATAAACAAACTCACTTTGACCAACTGCAGAACAAATCCCAAAATGGAAGGGTCTTGGCTGGTTGGCCCCTCTGTGCCTGTAACTAATTTGTTAAGAACTTCCTATCCCTGCAGGCGTGGTGGCACACACCTGTAATCCCAACACTTGGGACACTGGGGCAGGAAGATTGCGGAGAATCTCAGGACAGTGTGGACTACATAGTCAATTCAAAGCAAGCCTGGTGATCCTGTCTCAAAACTAAATAAACAAACAAAAAAATTTCCTGTCCTTGAATCTTTGTTCCAAAGACCTTTACTCTTCTGGTTACTAAGATTTCAGGAAGCAAAGGAAAGGTCCTAGTGGCTTCCCCTTGCCCTCTGCCCCCTGGGAGTTTGTCTGGAACAGGGCACTCTGGGCTGGAAGGATGGATTCCAGACAAAGGAGGTCACAAAGGAAAGTACCTGGGGCAGAGGAGAGGGAGGGAAACATCTAGCATTTGGTAGGATGGGAAGAGTTAACCACCTAGAGAACTTATGCTCCTAGATTCACCAGTCAGTTAGGAAGCTGCCACAGCAACAGAAAGCAAGCAAAACGGAAGGGGCGCAGGGGACAAAGTAGGTGAAAGATCCAGGCTTCAGGGACTGGATGAGAAACGGTTCAAATCACACTTCCACACGGCCACACATGAAAAATAAAATCGCTTTACAGATACTCAATTTAAGAGCGACGTTTCTCAGACAGTCTCATGGCCAGACCAAGGAGAACCGCGCCCTAGGCCTACCGCAGTCATGGGCCAGGCGTGGCAGCCGCCCAAACCTTAGAACTCCACTTCCCAGAATGCCACGGGCTGCGGCAGTTTGACGCAGGCGCAGAACTGGGGGAGAGGCCGAGTCTCTCCAGGTGGGGGTGCTGGAGTTTACTCCTGAGCGCCTCCCAACCAGGGGGAGAAGAGGCTCTAGGCACCACGTTTGCGGCCTACTTTGGGAGCACTCAAGCATCCAACCTGCAGCCCTCATTCCGGCTCTCCCAGGGCGTTGCTGGGATCCGGGTCCCCTCTCGTCCAGAGTGACGCTGTCCTGGGGCGAATCTTCAGAAGCACAGCAGCACTGACAACCCCACATCCATCCGTCGTTTGGTTCTCCGCATCCGGTGTCCGCCCGCAAACCACCCTCCCACGCGGCCCCAGCTTCCTGCCTCTCCTTGCAACCCGGGTGTGGGGAGGCCCAGGCTGGGGTCCTCAGAGGCCCGAGGACCCCAAGGGCATTCGAGTTTTTCCGGGCAGGGTCTCCCCTTGTAACTGAGACCACGTGGCCAGAATCGAGCACAGGGTTCCCTGCCCTGGGGTTTTTTTGAGGGCTCTAAGTAGAAAGAAGAGAAGCTTAGAAGTGAAAAGCCTCAGCTTCCCCATTCTTTTGCTCCTCAAACCTCAGAGGTCTGTCAAGCTGGACCTTCCTCTTCAGAGGCCCCAGGTGAAGGAGGCTTAGCTCTCAGGCCCAAAATCAAGTATGTTTTTCCTGCCCCCCACAAAAAGTTGGGGATGAGAGAGGTTTGCCCTACTGGAACATTTGCCAGAGTGAGGGATTGATCATAGATAGATGGGGTCCAGAAAGGTAGGGGCGGACCGGACCGGAAGAGAGATTGCAGAGATAGTGAGTGTGCTGTTGCCAAGTAACAGAGTTGATGAGCTGAACCGGGTTAGTGCTATCTCTTCTTCCTTTGGCTTGTGGTTCCCTCTGCCGGACCGTTATCTTCATTCTGTTTTCCTGGCTGACTGTGTGTCATGTGCCTGCTTAAAGTGGCTTCGCAAATGATCTGCAGGCAGTCCTCAAATTTGTGATAATCCTCCTACTTCAGCCTACCAACTGCTGGGATCACATGTATGCATCACCTTACCCGGCTGACCCGATTTTTATCTTATTTTAATACTTCCTAGCATTACTGCACATGTACAGTCTTTTAAATACTTAGTAAGAGACACTATTAATACTCTCCCCATCTTACAGATTCAGAATCTGAGGGCTTACTGCTCAAGAACACACAACTATACTGAGTGTGGTGGTGCACACCTATAATCCCACCATTTAGGAGACTGAAGCAGGAGGGTCACCTAGAGTTCAAGGCCAGCCTGAGCTACCTAGTGAGTTCAGGGTCAGGCTGGAATACATATGGAGACCCTGTCTCAACAAAACAAAACAGGCCAAATAAATAAATAAATAAATAAACCCACATAGCTGTTCCATAAGTGGCAGAGGTAGAATCTGAACTCAGGGCCTGGCTCCCAACCCTACAGTTCTAACCTTGATTCCAACCTGTCTGCTATACAGTACAGGAGGCTGGGGTTATAGCAAGAGATGGATGGTCTGTGTAGGAATTAAATGAAAATGGTGACAAAAGTTCTGTTGTCAGGGTTGTAGCTGTCTGTCTTCACTGGCAGTTGAGAGAGACAAGTGGAGCAGTGGACTGACCACTGGCATAGTGATGGAGTGAAGGGAAGGCTGGCAGAGAGCAGACAGGGCTACTGATGGCAAAGCAGGCGTATATATGGGACTCATGGGGGGAAGAAGGGGGTGATGGGCGAATTGGAAGAGCTGGGCCAGCAGTTTGTAGGGCATGGCAGCACAGGTACAGAGGGCTCAGGGAGAGCAGTTTGGGGGCTTGTGAGTCTGCAGACTCCCAGGGCAATGGGGTGCCTCTCAGTGCAAACCATGAGAAAGTTCTTGCAGCAACAAGAGCAGTTGAGGAGCTGGCCTCCAGCCCTCTGGTCATATCACCCACCTCTTCAGCCCTCTTGGCCTCCGTTTCCCACCTTAGCACCCCAGAGTGCTCTGTGCAGATGGCACAGCTCACAAAACACCACCCTGTGAGACCTGCTATAGGTCTGCAGTCTTCTAGGTAAAAATCTAAACCCATTTTTAAAAGTTTTATTTGAAAAGTAGGGGACATGACAGAGAGACCAGCGTGGAGACTGTATTTTCCTGCCAGGGCCCTCACGTCAGAAGCCAGGCTTGGGTCGCTCAGGTCTACAGGTCCTTAAGACCCTTCCAGTCTATGGGCTCCAAGGATGACACCCACCCACATCCTCTTGGGCTCTTACCCCTCCCCCCTGGCTGCCCACTTCCGGTGCCTGAGAAGGCACCTAGGTGATGGGTGGGTTCTGAGGGAGAGGGTGAGAAGGATCTGATTAAATTTCAAAAGGAAGAAGTGAGCCCCTAGGAGTTTGGGGCTGAGAGGAACAGGGAGAAAAAAAAAGTGGGGATGGGGCCACTACCTTTGCTGTTCCATCCTCTGGAAGCCAGGGGCCTGCCATACCCGGAGATGTCTCCCTCACAGCTTAGATAGGAAGTTCCGGGTAGGTCATCAGCTGTGACTGGCCCATAGCTCGCTGTCTGTGGGGATGGCTGAGAGACAGGCACACCCCAAACAGAGCACCGGGAGACAGGTTGTGCCAGGCCCTCCTCAGCTGGGCACAGGCTGGCTGTTGGCATAAGCCTGATCGGGGAAGGAAGCCCGGGCTCTGCGGGTCTGGGCACACACGGAGGCATAGAGCTCCGGCTCCGTATCTGCAGCCTGCGGCTTTGGTTCAGAGTCCACCACCACTTCAGCGTACTTGATGGGAGTCCCGGGGCTGGGGATCCGGCCCTGAGGAGGCGGCAGCTGCAGGCTGGTGTAGCACATCACCTCCTCTGCAACCTGGAGATGCAAGGTGTTGAAAGTTCAGCGGACCCTCAGAAGAGTCCCTGTTTTCCCCCGTACTTCCCCACAGCCAGCTCACCCTGGCAGAGCTTCCAGGAGGTGGATCCTGTTGGCCCGGCCGCGGCTCTTGTGACAGCCGGCCTGGAGCAGGGAATGGGAAATCAGTCAGCTTCTTGTTCCGCTCCCGCACATGCCCATCTCACGCCCCGGGACCTGGCCCCTGTGCCCTCATTTTGGTGACACGCTACCTGTCTGTAGATAGTGCAGGTTCCCATACAGGGGGATCTCTTCCACAGACCCTCCAGTGCTGCAATGCAGAGTTTGGGGTTGAGTGTGGTCTTCTCTGGAAGAGGGAACCCTCAGTCAACCTATCCCTATTTGCCCCTGCTCACCGTCCACGTCCTGGCTGACTCTTGCTCCGGGCCCTGGTCCACTGGAACAACAGTGCGGCCAGTAAGATGAGAAGCAGGAGTGTCACAACTGCTAAGAGAGTCCATAGTCCCCAGGCCTGGGTTAAGGAGGGGAAAGCTGTGGATATGAGAAGAGGGGGTGTATTACTATCAGCCCAACCCCCACCCTGCAACAGCTGGTAGGATGTGGGGCCACATGACCTCTCCCCCTAAGACCCTGCCCCGCCCAGCTCACCCGACACTGGTGGATCGGTGCAGTTGTCACTTTTGCTCATGACTGCTGATGCGAAACCCTGGTCACAAGCTCACTGCGCTGAGCTGAGGGTCAGCCCCATTCATGGCCTGACAGCGGCCACAGCCCCCGTCCCACCTCCCCTCTCGGGCCCAGCCCTCACAGCTCAGCATCTCCAATGCTGGTGGTGGCAAAGTTGCCGGTTTCCGGGAGGAAGGGGGAGGGGAGGGACGAGCAAAGAACGAAGATCCCGCCCTGGGCCTGCACCTGCAGCCTGTGCGCTTCCCCACCCCCAGCCCTGTCGCCGGGGAGACGCAGGCCTGAGTGTCCTGCGCCCAGTGCACGTGGGCCCAGAAAAACCCTGAGGGACAAAAGTGGCATGAGGAGGGACCACCAAGGCAGGCGCACCCCTCTGTCACAGGATGTCCCCTTTCCCTCCTGCTCTGAGTCCCAGGGAGGAGTGTGGATTCCTCAGAGGGCGCGCTCCCAGGGTCTGATACCCACAGCGCCACCACAGTTTCGGGCTGACCTGAGGGCAGAGGTTCAGATGGTCGTTGTCGCTGTTACCAGTTTTACGCTGTGGGAGACAGAGGACGCGGCAGTGCCCGCTCCCAACCCACTGCATCCAAACTTTGCCTGAGCAGAGTGGATCTGGGTGCATGAAAGGATGCACCCCTGGACTACCCAGCCGGCCGCGCGGGCAGGGCAGCGTGCGGGCACTGACGGCCGCCGGCCTAGGGGCGGCACAGCCTCGGGGAGGCTGCTGATGTGGGGAGAGGGAATTTAAATTCCTGCTGTAAATGGAAGTATAAATTTAAATGACAGTGGCCTGCCAAGATAGGGATGACAGAAGTCCGGCCCCTCTGGTCCAGGCAATAAGGAAGCAGACTGTCTGTAGAGAGTTTTAAAAATAAAATAAAATTAACTAAAATTCATTCTCTCCTATCTCTCCCCCTTCTTCTCCCACTGAAGATTTAACCCATGGCCTTACAGATGCTAGGCAAGCACTTTGCCATTGAGCTACACTCCAGCCCTTCCCCCTGACCTTTTTCATTTTTATTTTTTTTTGAACTATAGTCTCATTATGTAGTTCATCCATGACTTGAACTCATTATGTACCCCAGGCTGGTCTTGAACTTAAGGCAATTCTCCTGCCTCAGCCTTCCAAGGGCTGGGACTATAGGCAGATACCACCATGTCCTGCTATAATCTTTTATTTTTAGATAGGTTCTCACTAAATCACCACATCTGGGCTTGAACTCAGAATCCTCCTAGCTGAGCCTCCTGGAGTGCTGGGATTACAGGTAGGCAACCAGGCAGGACTGACTGGTTTTAAACTCTGTTAGCAAGCTTTTGCTAATTTGTCCAGACTGGCCTTAAACTTGCGATCTTCCTGCCTCAGGCTGTCAAGTAGCTGGGACTACAGATGTGTGTGTCACACACCCAGCCCAAACTCCTTTTCCGTATTATGTTTATCAGGTCTAAAAAATGTCAGTGCAAAATAGTTTTCCCTTAAAAATCTTCTGTAGATCTTAGTTCTAAATTGCTGTGATCCCTAAGAGTTTTAATGATATAAAAACTCCAAATGAGCATATTTTAACTGTTTATATTTTTAAAACATTGTAATCTAAATGGAAATTAACCCAGAGAACTGCGAAAAGACCTTAACAGAAGCAGATTCATCTACAGGTATTTATATCTAGAATTAGTTCTTAACTGTTTGAAATTATTCAAGTTTACTTCCAACACAATGTCTGTTTCTAGCCCCAAAGATAACTGCATTTTTCTGCATTTAACCAGTAGACTTAAAATAAACAATGAGTCGGATAAGCTGGCATGTGCTTGTAGTCCTCGGTATTTAGGAGGCTAATGCTGGAGCCCAGGAGTGTGAGGTCAGCCTAAGCAAAGTGGTGAGGGCGTAGTCTCCAAGAGGAGGTTGGGGAAGGAGAAGGAAGGAAGAAGAGAGATGAAGAGAAAAAAGGAGAAAAAAAGCTTTTAAAAACAATGAGGGGTCGTAAATTCAATCCCTGGTACCAGGAAAAAAAAAAAAAAAACTTTCCAAAGTTAAGAATGGCATACACTTGTAATCCCAGCACTCAGAAGGCTGAGGCAGGAGGATGACGTTAAATTCCAGGCCAGCCTGAGCTACAGTGAGTTCAAGGCCAACCTGCATAGTGAGATTCTTTCTCCCCATCCTACCCTCAAAATAGGGTTGACATCAGTCAGACAGAATGTGTGCTCCTTTTTTCAAAAAAATGCAATAACTAATGAAGAAGTATTAATCCATTATTATTTCCTTTCTTGTTCTGCAGTGTTTAATTCATTTAAAATTAATGGTCTGTCTTTAACACTGACATGATTATGTCTACAAAGTTCAATGATTTAAAAATATTCACTGTCTTGAGTTTTCTTTCCTGGTTTCTATTACTGTATTTTATTGTAATCTCAGATATTGAGTACAGTCATCCAAGTATTGTAATCCCTTTTCCAATTTTCCTCACAATCCAAAAAGTTATATTTGTAATCTCATTGAGACGTTTTTGGAATCCCAGCAAATTAATTCCAATCTACCACCTCCAATGCAACCCACAGAGAGAGTAAAAACACCAAGACATATGCAAGGTTAAGGGCAGCCAAGGGGTGCTGAATCCAATTCCGGTGAGGATATGCGGACAGAGGCCCTCATCCTAGGCCTCTCCCAGAATTTATTACCTTGTGAAGAAGAGGGTGGCTGGAGGGTGAGTGACAGTGAGGATGGCGGGAACAAATGAGTAACTTGACCTGGCTAGCCAGGTAGTGAGAAAAGCGTCTTTGCAAAATGTAGCTGCCCAATTCAATTAAAGTAACAACTGAACTGTTTTTGGAGGCTGTTGCTTCAGTTTCTGATATGTAAACTTTTGAGCCCTGGGGACTCGTACGTAGCCTCTTTACCTTGAGGCTCATACCCAGTTGACATTCCTGGATCTGACTGGCTCTACATCCTGCTGCACCCATATCTTTTACAGAGAGCACTATGGGAGGAAACAGGAGACTGTCCGATGGCTTTAGAGATTACATACCAGTACCTCAGCTAGCCTTATTTGCAATGCTTAGAGCCAATTGATGAGAAAAGGAAATTCCATAGTCAGCTCTATACCTATCAGTATAAGGAAATAAGTCTCCATATAATCAAAGTTGCCACAATTGTTTTGCATTCAAGGGGAGTCACTCAAATTGTCTCCTACAGTATTTCATGATTATTCCTGAAAATAATTTTGTCAAATATACTAAGTATATTCCCAATTCCTTATCAATTTGAAAACTGAGAGATTTCCAATTTTTATTTACTTGTTTATTTATTTTGACACAGGGTCTCGCCTACTAATTCAGGGTGGCCTAGAACTCACTGTGTAACCCAGCCTGGCCTTGAACTTGCCATGATCCTCCTACCTCAGTCTCCCAAGAGCTGGGATTACAGACATATGCAATCATACCTGGAAATATTTCTAATTTTTAAAATCTCGATTGAGCTGGGAAACTGAGCAACTCGCCTGCCACCCTGGTAAGTGGCTGTGGTCTCGCAAGCCATGGCCATCCCAGGGCGAGAAGCAGCAGCGTCTCCTGAGATCCGCACCATGTTGGAACTTAGGGCGCTGGGAAACCGAGCAACCAGTCTGCCGCCCTGGTAAACAGTTGTGAGTCTACCGGTGCATAGGCTGAGAATCAAACATCCCATCATCACCCCCCCCCCTTAGCAAGTGGGAGCCAGAGATCTGAGCATCTCTTGGGAGGCTGACCATATGTACTACAGCAAACAAGGGGGGGATTTCCTTCTACCATCTCTTTGAAGGCAAATATTTTTATCACCATTGTGCTTTGTCCTGATTAATGGTATTGCTCTATTCAATATTCTGTTTTGAAGTTCTATAATATTCTGTATTTCCTTTGATTTTGCTATACCTGATTGAGAGAAAAACTATTGTGAAGATAACAAGATATACTATGGTACCTATTAGTGTTATCCCAGTAACCTGCTGTGAAGTTCTGTACCAATTTCACTACACTGTCTCAACTGGCTTTATTCCATCCTGTTCTGTTGTATTTTACTACCTTCAAATTAATAAAAAAAATTTTTTAAAATAAAAAAGAAACATTTAACTTGAAAGGAAATTTATAGACTAAAAATCAAAGGAGAGACAACAATTGTTCCATACAACAAGAGATCAGAAAAAAAGCAAGGGTAACTTGCCCAACAGCCACAGAATGGATAAGAAAGATATGGTATTTTCCTACCACGGAAAGCTACCCAACTATAAAGTAGAATAATCTTGAGGCTCTTGTAGGTAAATGGATGCAACTGGAGATCGTGTTCATGGGTGAAATAGTTTGAACTCATACGGGTGAACACTAGCATAAAAAACGGCAGGAGTTGGATCAAAAAAGCACAATGTATATTATAAAAGTGATAGGGGAGGAAACACCTGGGAGGAGAAGGTAGTGACACTGTTCTTACTGTCTTGACTTAAACTCTGGTATTGTTTTCACAATTTTGTTAGGTTTGGTTTTGTTCTGTCTTGTTTTGTTAGATTTTACTGTGTCTGATGGTATGGGCAGCTATTTTGAACATAATGGGATGTATTATTGTATTCATGGTTGGTTTCCTATTATCTTGTTTTGAAGTCCTGTAATGTTTTAATTCGTTTGTTCAACTGGTTTTATTCTGTTGTGTTTTGTTTGATTTTATTATGTGTGATAGTATGGACAACTGTTTTAAAGAAAATGAGACATTATAGAAACCATTGTTCATTTCCTATTACCTGGTGTTGAAGTCCTGTAATGCTTTCATTCGTTCGATTGGTTTTATACTATTTTGTTATGTTTGATATTGTTGTGTGTGAAGATATGGACAACTATTTCAAAGAAAACAAGAGACATTATGGTAGCCACTGTTGATTTCCTGTTGTCTTGTTTTGAAGTGCTGTTACTTGCATTGTTCTATTCTGATTTGCTTTGTTCTGTTCTGTTTTGTTTTATTATCTTTAAAATAAAGAGATTAAAAAATAAAATAAAATCTCAATTGAGTTTATCTCAAAATACAATAATTCTTGGTGAAAAGAATCAGGGCTAGCAGTAGTGGGCTTGAGTTTCCCAAAGGCAGCCATCAGCTGGGAGCCACTTACCTCATTATAATTGGACTGAACCCCTTATTTACATCAGCTATGCCAATTAGTCTAGATTCCAGGTTTGGTCTACCCTGCGCTCCACACAGCCCACCTGTGATCTAACAATTTCCCTGGGTTTGAGTCATCTGGCCCTGTCCTTCTTCCTCGGTTTCTGGAAAAACAAGACGATGTACTTCATATAACTATTTCATATAGCTATTGTCTGTTGATAGGAATGCGAATGGAACATTTTTCTGTCCTTACACAGCAAAGTGGTCCTGTGTGTCCTAGAAAATAAAATGACGACATGAAGCAGGGGGAGGGGGAAGCAGCTTTCTACCTAAATGGGTCGTCGCACACACGGAGAAAGAAGCGTAGGAAGGCAGATGATACGGAGATTCCCAGCCCATTCAGCTTTCCAGATAGGGTCTCGCTAAATCCCTAAATTGCCCAGGCCAGGCTTGAACTTGCGATCCTCCTCCTTCAGGCCGCTATTGTTTAAAAGAGCCTAATAATAGCTATCCTTTTGGGTCGTCGTGAGCATTCATTATTTTAATTTCATTATTTATCAAGTGCCTTCTAGCGTCGTGACCTGTGCCAGACTGTGGAATTAAAACAGGAAATAGACACGTGGCTCCTTCCCTCATGGAACGAATAGCCTAGCGGTAATAAAGTGAATCAGTTACAAAATGAATTAGAAGTGAAGGGTCTGAATGAAGGGAACATTTCAACTCAGAGATGAAGGCTGTGTAAAAGTCAAGCGTGCAACAAGGAAATGGAGGTGGCACATCCCGGAGAGTTAATGTAGTTTCGACTGCTTGGTTCTTAGTGTTGCTGTTTAGGTTCAAATCACTATAGGAACAGTGCTAAGCATTCTACTTAGATCACTTCGTTTGATTTTGAGGTGCATGAGTATTATCTCAATTTTTCAAGCGGCGCGCGCGATAAGTTAATTTGTCCAAAGTAAAATGAAGCACAAGAAAGCACTGTCCGCGGCGCTTGAGCAAAACGCAGCCGCGCTGAGAATGAGCCCCGTGTGGTTGGTGCGCATCAACGCACTGCCTGCGTCACTATGACAGCTGACGGATGACGCCCCGCAACACGCCGCTCAGCTCCCCCATCTCCAAGACTGGGTTTGCTTCTTAGCGGGCTAAGCGTGAAGCGCGGGGAAAGTCTACGTGCATGAGCACGTGGCACTTTCTGCCCAAGGTCCGGGGACTTTCCCCTAGGCAACCAGATGAGGAACAAGTCCTCCGCTTGTAGCCTAGGAAACAGGCCTTCAGCGCGAACTCTTGCCGAAAGCCTGTGCCCTTAGTACTTTTATACTACTAAGAGAGCTTTCATTTCACACCTAGAGTGAAAAAGTTAGTGTTATGAAAACCAAAAACACGTAGCCTATTAAAATAAACATTTAAATATCTACAAGTTTTCCGAGGCATTCTGGCCAAAAGAATACCTAAATAGATTAAAAAGTGAACTAATTTAGGAAAGCTAGATGGACGCGCCCTCATGCAAATATATCTGGTCCCGCCCTACTTGGGAATGGGCGTGGCGTCCCTCGGAAACCCCGAGCGGGACCTGTGCCAGTTGCGTGTGCGCCTGCGCACTGCTACGCGAAGACAAAGCTGCAACGATTAGAGTCGCGCGCGCTGCCTGTGCAACAGCCATGGTGTGCGCGATTTTGCTGTCGCTTGGGCTGGGGCTGCTGCTTGTGTCTGCGCCACTCGAGGTTCTCGGAGAGTGCCCCAGCTGCCAACTCCGGGCACAACCAGGTACCAGGAAGGGCTGCTCGAGGGAGGCTGGGACTGCCTGGGCGGAGTCTCCGCTGTGCTGACGGCTGTCCGCCCCCTCCCTCCGCAGGGCACCGCGCCCAGGTCGGCCCTGGGGCCACCGAACCCTGGCGGCGACTGGCGCCCAAGGACCAGCGCGAGCGGGCCCGGGCGCTACCTTGGGGGGCGCTGTACACTGCGGGCGTCGTGGCCTTTGTGCTATACAAGTGTTTGCAGGTGCGGGACGGTCGTGAGTGAGGTGCCTCTGGCCCGAATCCCCCGCGGGGCGCCATGGTACCAAAAAAATACACCACTTGCCGACTGTCTGTAAAACATGCGGTTGTACCTTGGCTTCCCCACAGTTTGCTTGTTTTGTTTTTTCCCCTGGTGGTATTGGGGATTGAGCCTAGGGCCTTCGGACTAAGCTACGTCCCTAGTCCATCTTTATTTATTTTTTTACAACAGAATCTCACTAACTTGCTGAATTGCCCAGGCTGCCCCATTATGAGAATCTAGAGAAGTAATGGATATGAAGAGTGCCTGATAGATAGTGACCCTCACATTTAATCTTCCTAGAGTCCAATGAAGAGCGATTCTTTGCTGGGGTCACCGACTTAGTACCTAGTGGAGTGAGATTTCAGCCCAACTAGTGTCCAAACTGCTTAAGTGCGGTTCCCGGCGAGGTTCCTGAGTTAGCACAAGTGGTTGATTGCTGCAGCCTCAGTGCTGGCATTCAAACCACCGAGCAGTCCCCAGGTGAAGAAGCCCTGAAATGTGAGCTGACACTACATTGTGGTGGGTTGAAACTGTTGAAAGTAGTACCACCACCCAGGGCTGTATCTTCAGCCCTGATCATATCACTTACTTGCTTTAGGAAGTAAGAGGGTTGAACTTGGAGATGATACGAAATTAGAAGAAATAGCGAAAAGTGAGCCCCAGTACACATGATAGGTGAAGCTGAGTCTGGTTTATTTATTTACTTATTTTTTTTATTTGAGACAGGGTCTCACTGGGCAGTCCAGACTGGCTCTGAACTCACATTGTAGCTTAGGTTGGCCTTGAATTTGTGGCAGTCACCTTGCCTCAGCCTCCCAAGTGCTAGGATCACAGGGGTGTGCCACCATGCCCAGCATGAGTCTGATTTTAATGATGAAGTTTCACAAGGATAGATTAAACTCAGTTCTTGAATTCAAGTTTTGGTCAGGAAGAAACAACTTAGTTAGCAGCTATGAAAAATAAGGTATTCGACCTGACTACTAATTAAATTCATTATGTGATGTGACAACTTCCCAACTCAGTGTTCAAACCGGGTGTGGTGGTACACACCTGTAATCCCAGCACTTGGGAGGCTGAGACAGGAGGATTGCAAATTCGAGACCAGCCTACTCTACAAAATGAGCTCAAGGCTACCCTGAACTGCATAAGGAGAATCTGTCTCAAAAAAAAAAAAAAAAAAGGAAAAAAAAAATCCCACAAATCACTGCTCAGAACAAAGTATGGTGCTTCATCTACTGACCAAAACACTGGCAGAATTTTATTCTCATTAGGGTAGTGCTTTAAGAGCATTTATGTGCTCAGTAAAACAGCTAGAGAAAAATATGAATTGAGCACTAACAGCAAAGATTGAAGATTTTATGCCACAAAAGACTGGAGAAGGGTAAGGTGTGTGACATGGTGGTAGAGCACTTGCCTAGCAGGGAGGCCCGGGGATCCCCATTGTACGTATACACACACACACACACACACAGAACGGAAAGAGTGTGACCATTGTCTTCACACTCCTGAAGGATATCATGTTAGAGACCGACATTATATAGAAAGCACTAATCTCTACTCAGCATCATGGAAAGATAAATGAAAAAAAAAAAAAAGAAAGATAAATGAACAGAGTGTGGGTTTGTGAACTATTTGACAATCAGAGCTTTATCACACTGGAAGCATTACTCATTCCTGCAGTGTTTCAGCACTGAGCACATGCGGGGCGTATTGATATGCTGTGTGAGAGCTGGACTGGAATGATTGTGATTCTTGAGCTAAAAACTCAGTACTTCCTCTCCTGCAAACTCTGCTTCCCTCTTTATTGGCTTTAGAGACAGATGCTAGAGGAGAACCTTGTTGCTGCAGTATTGCCCTTTCTTTCCTTTACAACAGGGCAAAGATGAGGTTGCAGATCTCCAAGAAGAGAAAGGCAAGAAGGAATCGCTGCAGTCAGGTGAGTTGAACTGTCTGTGCTAGAGGGGAGAGATCAGCGGCAGCACAGTATAAGCAACCATTGCCCCTCCCCCTTTCCATTTCTCCAGAGCAGCAGCTGGCCCAGCTGACACAACAGCTGGCTCAGACCGAGCAGCACCTGAACAACCTGATGGCCCAGCTGGACCCCCTTTTCGAGCAGTGAGAATTTGCGGGGAAGTCTGGGGTAGGCGGGAAGCATGGGGACAGACTGGGTAGAGCCTGAGTATTTCCACAGTGTGACTGCTCTGGTTGGAAGCCAGCGGGAGCTTTTGGATAAGAAACTACACACCATTCACCAGCTTCTCCAAGACTGCAAGCCAGAGGAGGGTGTGGAGGCTCCAGAGTCAGGTAGCGAGTTGGGATTGAGTCTGGCGAGGGTAAGATAAAATCCTAGAAATTAGAGCATGCTGATCTTTCCCCTCACAGAGGCCAGCGTACCCTTTCCTGAGGATTTTCAAATAGAGGAGGAGGTGGAGGAGGAAAACGAGGCTGGTGGCAGTGTGGCCTGGACGGAGCCTGTAAACTTGAGCACGGAGACGTGGAACCTCGATACTTCCTGGCAAGTGGAACAGGGACTGAGGAGAAGATGCAGCAAGCCTGTGACAGAGGGTCTCGGGCACAGCCCCATCCAGGAAGGAAGGACAGCCCCTGAAGGTCTATAAAACCAAGCTTATTCTCGTGAGTGGATTCTCCTGTGTTCTTTTTCCTTGCAGCGGATCATACAGATACCCATACTAGGTGACTAAGGACAGCCAGGCCTCCTTGGAAAGCTTTCCTTATTAGGACAAAAGAGGCTGCCTTCCGAGTGCAAGCAGAGCAGACAGAGGGAGCTCCAGTTCTTTTCCCTGCATTACTGAGGCCACCAGCCTTCACAACCCAGAAATGCCTTTGCTCATAGCTGAGACGGAAAGGTCTTAAAAATTTTTTTTTTATTAAAATCCAGTGGAAAATAAATTATACCACCACATAAAAATAGTCACATTGCGAAAGTTGCAGTCTTGATAAACAGCTGGCCATAGATAGCATGAGATTATCAGTCCCAAACTCCTATGTTGGAGGGGCTGGTTCAGCTTATATTCAGTTGGATCAGAACTGATTTCCTAATTCTTTTTTTTTTTTTTAATTTAGGGTTTTGCTATGTAGTGCAGGTTAGCTTTGAATTCCCTTATGTAGCCCAGGCTGGCCTTGAACTTAGTGATCCTCCTGCCTCAGCCTCCCAAATGCTGGGATTACAGGTGTGTGCCTCACACCTGGCTGGTTTTTTAATTCTTAAGAGTTGGTCTGATGACCCAGAGTAGCTTGGCAAACAAAAATGACCCTTGTGAAACTAGGAAAGGTCGTGAGAAATTCTCACTTTGTTAGAAGACCTGTTTGTACTCTTGGCTGTGACCTATCCCTGAAGTGTCCTGAATTGTGGAATTTGTAAGGTTCTTCTAGTTTTTCTGGCTGCTGTGAAGAGAAAACAGTTCAGTCATTAACAAAAGCACTGGTCAGATACAGTTACCTACAGGCTGGGGGAGGCTGCAGGCAGATGCAGGAATGAGCTAGTATCAGACTCGTTCATTTCGAGTCCTGGGACTTGCACAGCACCTTCTTGGGGAAGACACAACTTACCTGATAGCCAGACTCAGACTCTGGTACCAGTGGGACAGCTCCTCCTGGTCTGTGGACATAAGCAGTAGCTTCTCATTGGGGAAAGACAGCTAGAGAGAGAGCACGTCTTAGTGCATGGCTTAGAAAATTCCAAGCTAAAGCCCTCACTGTTTCCATTCTGGTAATTCCATTCCGGTAATTGAGAGAGGAGATGGGAACTCAGCTATGTGTCTGTCCTCACACTCCCGTGAAGTGGGACTCAGGCCAGGGGATAAACAGGCCCATGAGCATTTGAGACCTGTTTTATATCTAATGTTCCCACCTATTACTTACGCTGAGCAGTCCACCACAAGGACCTCCTGAGTGGCCAAAGACCCTGCGGAGTTGACACTGGGCCATGGGGTAGAGGGCCCTGCAGGCAAAGGTGCCACTCTTCAGCAGGTGCAGTGGGGGTCGGGGCTTGGCCATGAGAAGCACATCAGAGAAGAGGAAAAACATGCGGGGCCGGGGCTCCCCTGTGGGAGGCACCACCAGCAGCCAGCCCTGGTGCAGGAACCAGCGTCCTGGAGAGTAGGAGGACTGTTACCATGGGAACAGAGGGGAACACTGAGGAAATGGGGGATGTGCTGACTGTACAGAGGAAGAGGTAAGGGTAGGCAGCTGAGGATTGAGGGGGAAACACATGGTCAACCTGAGGTGAGCCCCTTTGCCTGGTGTCCACTGAGCAAAGCCTGGACACGCCGTAGGTGCTGGTCATTCTTCTGTTCCTGGCCAATGGTGTGGACTCTCTGGGCAGTCTCACTTATCAGCCGAGCAGCCCCTGGAGTAAGATCCTCTGCATCATTCCCAATACAATTTTCATTTTGAGTGACTGGGAGTAAAAGAGACTATTCTGGAGGGGATCTGGGTTGGGGCCTCGTTTCTTGGAGAAAAGGCAAACAAGGATGCTATACATATTAATGGGTGATAGAGACATACTAGACATGGGGAGGGCAAAACCAGAAAGGGGGGCTGGAGGGGAGCAAGGACCTACGTGCAAGCTGTCGGTAGTCAGGGCTGCTGGGAACTGTGTTTTCAGCCAAAGCAACGACGAGATTCTCATACCTGGAATTGCACAAGGGGTGTCTTCAAGAGAGGTAGAGCAAAGCTCTCTGCCCCTGCTTGACAAGATCATTCCACTCACATCCTTCACTTGCAGGGCCAGGAAAGACCTTGCGGACATTGTGTTCCCTTCCATCTGGGCCTCAGAGCCTGGGCTCACACTGAAGAGTCAATGGCAGACTGACCACAGATAGGAGGTCAGGTCAGAAGATGGTAAATTCAGCCAGGAATGAATTCTAGTTGAGTGTAGCAGTGCATGCTTGTAATCCCAGCTCTTGGGAGGCTGAGGCAGGATGACTGTTGAGAGTGTAAGACTAGCCTAAACTATATAGAGTTCAAGGCCAGCCTCAACCAGATAGCAAGATACTGTCTCAAAAAAAAAAAAAAAAAAAAAATGTTCACTGGCTCCTTTCTCCAAATACCTCACGTCAGACCCCTAGTGCACACTCTCTCTGCAGTGTGAGTTCCACAGTCCCCTGCCTGGGGCTGCTGATCCTGAGTATTCCTGCGGATTCACAGTTACTCGGGGAGTGTGGCCCAGGGGGGTGGGACAGACCGCCTGTTTTCTCACGAGCTGAGGGCAGCAGTCAGCCTCCAGGTTGGTGTAAGGCAAGGGATTCACTCACTGCTGGAGCCGCTGCAGAGGCACAGGGAGCAAGTCCTGCAGCTGAAGGCCTCCAAACTGCGGGCGGCCTTCCTGCAGTCTCACAAACCGCCGAAAACGTTTGTTTTTCTTCAGCTGCTCCTAGAGTGAGGGGAAAGAGTTTGGCAGCAGAGAGAGAAGCCACCCCATTGCGCTCATCTGTGTACACACTCCAGCCTTCATAAGTGATGTGCTCCTGAGAGAAACCTGGCCTCCCTACGGGAACTTAGCCCAGTGCCAAGGTACCCAGAGGGCTCTGGAAATGCAGGAACTGAATGAATGAAAGTGAAGGGGCAAGCAAGGAAAAGGGATGGGTTTGAGATCAGCTCCAGGTTACCTGTAGGGTGGTCTGAGACCTCTCTGCATTGGCAGCAAATTGGGCATAGAGCTCCAGGTGGGTGCAGAAGCCTTCCAGCCCCTGTCCCCAGCGTCCTCCTTCCAAATAGGGCAGCAGCTCTCTGTGTCCGAAGAACAGTAACAGGGTAACCAAGGACTATCTCATTGAAATCTTACAGCCCTGCCCCGAGGCAGTGCTACTGCCCCATTTTGCAGATGGGGAGATGGGCAGGTTAAGGCATTGGGCAAAGTTGACAGGTGACAGAAAATCAGCAGACTCCGACTGTGAACCCGTGATTCTGAGCTTGTGCCTGAGGCAAAGCCCTCCCTCTTCTCCCTGCGTCCTCTCCACTCACTGGCTGGCGCCATAAATGAGCTCCCAGCACCCAAACAGAGACTGGCGCTCTGGAGGTCGCAGGGTCCCCTTGGCTTTCAGGATCCCCAAGAAGTACTGTGGAAGGAGAGAACACAGGGATCTGAGTCTGGAGAAAAACGCCAAAGCCACACAGTGTAGCGTCAGCCCGAGCTCCCCACGTGCAGGCCGACCGTCTAAGACCCACCACACTCGGGGTCACGGACCTCAGAGGCCCTCCCAACCCTCGGGCAGCTGCCCCACGGCGGGAGGCCCGCACCGTAGCCACCAGCCCCAGTTGCTCCTGGTAGCGCCGCTCGGTCTCCAGCAGCTCCCGGGCGGTGCACGCTCGTTTCCGCTCCCATCGAGCTCGCTGCTCCAGCAGCGGGCACCTCGAGCCGGGGCCGGGGCTCGCCATCACCGGAGGAACGCCTGGACGTTTCCGGCTCCAGCCCGCCGGAGATTCAAATCCCAACCGCTCCGGGGCGGAGCAGCCCGCAGCGGCCTGGAGCAGAGCGCAGCACCGGAGCATGCGCAGTGGCCACCGGACCGCCCGGTCTCCTCTCCGCTGGCGCCGCCCACAGCAGGGGCGGAGCTGTGGGTGCAGCTGGTGGGGCTTGGTGGGGCCGGAGCCTCCCTCACCTCCGAGCTGCCCTGAGCTGGGGAGCACCCGGGGCTCCGGAGGCCAGAGGCTCGGGAGGTACAGCCATTGGCAGAGCCTTAGTGCCATCTCTGTAGAAGTGGGAATGGGGCGATAATTAGGGTACATATTCTGTCCTGGGTCCATGCCAGACACTGGGTGAAGGCATTCCCAATACTTTCAATACTTAGGAACCTTCTGGGCTCTGCACAAAAGTATAGTTTTTAAGCTACTATTGTTTTTCATTTCATACTGATGTGAAACCTGACAGCCAACTGGCTTCTAGCAGGCATCGGTAACGAAGGTGGTGGTTTGGATCTGCTGTAATTCTGGTCCAGAGCAAACGCTTTAAGCTCATTGGTCTGTGCAACCTTGTCAAAAATACAATATACTGGAGTTTTTAAAACTTAGGCCTTTTGTGGCCCTGAAGCAAGGCCAGCAGATTGCCGTAGCTGTTGGTCTCAAACAGGATCCTAAAGAGAATTCTTTCTGTGGTCTGTTGGCCATTTCAGAACTTTGGGAATGGAATGGTCAATTCATCAGAAAGAAATAGCAGGGGAGTATGGCAGACTTTCGAGAGCCTGCAGGGGAGAGACCCTGGCGCCTCGGGACCTGCACCGTGCAGTTGACTCGGGGTGCCAGAACAAGGAACTCTTCCCATCTCTGGGGGGTGACTGTGATCCTGCCTGCATGTGCGCTGAGAATCAGACATCTCATGTCATCCTGTCCCCCATCCCGTGTCCCCGCTTCCCCTCCCCGCTGCCTAGCAAGTGGGAGCCAGTGAACTACACATCTTGTGAAAAGATTGGCTATGTTATTTAGTATGAGCTCTCCATATGCAAAGATAACGACAACCATTTGGAAGAAAACAAGAGACAATATGACAGATAGTGAAGATCTCTGGTTGTCTAGCTTTGAAATTTATGCTTTCCTATGTCCCATTCTGTTCTGTTTTGTCGTGTTTAATTTTACTCCCTTTTAAAATAAAATAAAATTAAAAAAAAAAACTTAGGCCTTTTGAAAAATTGGAATTAGACCTGGAAGGTAAATTGACAATGTCATTTTATTAGTATGTATCAGAAATCTTCAAATGTGCCTACATTTTAGACCTAGCAGCTCTAATAATGCATCCTAATGGTTATATGGAGAAATAATATGTAGCAAGATATCTGCCACAATGTTTTTATAATCACAGAAAGCTGGAAAGTATCTAAATGTCTAGCGCTGAGAAACTGGTCAGCAAAACTATGGTACAGGCACTTTAAGAAACAACATAAAAATGTTAAAAAATAATGTAAACAGACAAAAAACTATCAAGCCAGTGTGGTGGGACCCTCCTAAAATCACAGTACTCTGAGAGATTGAGGCAGGAGAATCACAAGTTGGAGCAGAGCCTGAATAACTTAGCAAGACCCTGTCTCAAAAAATGGGCTGGAGGCATAGCTCACTGTGAAGGCCCGGGTCCAGTCTCCAGTGACACCCCACCGCCAGCAACAAAAGCTGTTGATATGGGAAAACACTATTACTGAGGGAAAAAAACAAGCTGCAAAGGTGCATGTGTAATGCGATCTCCTTTGTAAAAAAAAGTACATGAACGGTTGGAAGACTAAACAATCAAAAGCAAATTGTGGTTTCATCTGTGATGAGACTGAAGATAATTGAACAAAGATGTATTCAGACCTAATCTGGGCCGAGTAGTGAATCACTGAGGTGAAAGGTATGGACAAAGAGGGTAACTTTTTAAAGTCCCTCAAACTTGTCTTCACCTTTTCTAAGACTTCTGCATTAAGCATGCATTGTTTTGTAATTAGGAAATCTGGTTTATAGTAATAAACAAAATGTAAGGGAGGAACTTTAGACCCTGTCCTGAGCATTTCGGACTCTTAGGAATCTGGGCTCCAAGCCAGGAATCAAGGGATTGTCAGGGTTCTAAGCTCCCCTCCAGCTCTGACATTCTAAGAATTCTGAGAATGGAAAAATGCTGGCTTACACCAGGGAGGAAAAACAAGAGTTTGGACAGACTTATCTTAGGTTAAAATCCCAAGA
Source organism: Dolichotis patagonum (assembly GCA_004027295.1). NCBI lineage: Eukaryota > Metazoa > Chordata > Mammalia > Rodentia > Caviidae > Dolichotis > Dolichotis patagonum. The sequence goes on along the minus strand of PVJX010009048.1, from coordinate 868 downwards.
GCAATGGTGACACCAGATGGGGGAGGACTGGTTAATACTCTCTCAAAACATGAGAAAGTCTAACAGCCCAAGTGAAGTAGAAGAAAGACAGTCCCATAGTCATCAGTATCACTGTGAACCCGGGAGTAAAGCACAAGGCCTGGGGCACCCCTGGTGCAGGGTGTGTGTAATTATGGGGCCAGTGTGTGAGTGGAAGGGAGGTGGGCACTACAGCTCAGGTAGAGGGGAGAGTGTGGGAGCTTGGGACTGCCCAGGAGGAAGAACAGGGCAAAGCTGAGAAGATACACTTGAGAACATTCTGTGCATCAAGACGTCCTGTGCCTCCATTTCAGCTCTGCAGCACTGTTAATGCACTAAGTGGCATCCCCATAAGACATGGCCATGTCTCTATTCAAGCCCTAGAGCCTGCCAATGGTGGGGAAGGGTATTTACAGAAATAATGAAGGCTCTTGATATGAGATCTTAGATTATCTCAGTGGGCCTTAAATCCAATGACAAATGTCTACAAGAGACACTCCATGGAGCTGGGCATGGTGGCAACACACCTATAATCCCAGCACTTGGAGGGCTGAGTAAGAGGATTGCCACAAATTTGAGACCAGCTCAAATACATAGCAAGACCCTGTTTTAAAAACAAAAGAAATAAAATCAGTCAATACAAAGTAGCAATCTAACAAACCAGATTCAAATAAGATCAGCCATAATAAGACAGTATAAGTTATAAAGAGCTTCAGATTAAGTTGATAGGAAAATTAGGGGTGATTACCGTAATATGTCCTCTTATTTTTGGGATAGCTGACCATGTCCTCAAGTCTAGCATAAGTAGACAAACTGGAACAGCACATAATTCATCCAAGCAGAGTGGTGA